>JAFMPE010113682.1:301-12514 GCA_024759925.1 Ficus religiosa | reverse complement strand
ATATAAATATATAAATTTTTGGAGTTTTCGATGCTTGTGTGGAATTATTATTTATATTTCACTATACATAGTGTAATCCTGTCAAAATCACTGCCATGATTTTCACGTTTTTGTTAATCAATATTATGCCACTTTTTTTCCTCAACTTTATATGGGACACTGGTTTATTTGTTCTTTATGATCTGTAATTTTAATAGGAATTTATATTGCTTTTTTGAATTGATATTAATTTTTAAATCATGTTGGGTCCCTGTGATTTTGTGTTAGATTCTGTCAAATCCGGTTTTTCCAAAATAGTAAATAAATAAATTTTATTCGTTTAATGATCTAATAAATTTTTCACGGCTTGATATACATGTCTAACATTATGTCTATATAAATTTTGGGCTCCTATTGTATTATAACTGTTGAGATGAAAATCCGTTTTCCTTTATTGTCTGAATTTTTGAGGACCTGGACAGAGTTGTTTAGAGAGTTTAAAAATTCCTAAAACCCATCTTAAGAGTATTATTTAATTCTATAAAAATTTATGGTGAAAGATATATGTGTTGCTTGACATGTAAAAATTTGGGGTTGATTGGACACTCATATGATACAGTAAAAATATCGGTATCACTTGCTGCCCCTTTAAATTATTTTCTCAGTTTCTCTTTTAAAAGATTTCTTATGTGAAAATTTAAACTTATAGATGTAAAAATGTTTTCCTCAAATTTTTTACCTTTTCACTATGATATATACCTATTTAATTTTATGTTTATACTTATGGTTTCATTTAAAATATATCACTCTTTAAAAAAAAATGCATATTTAGTTTATATTTTGGTGCCTAAGAGTTTTTTTTTTTTTTTTTTTTTATATATTTCTACTCATAAAAAACGAACAATTGGAATTTAAGGGCACGTAAGTCGTGGGAACTTGGATGACATTATCACCTGCTATAATATTACTTTAGCTTGGAATTCAGGTAAGTAAACCTACTTGATTTTACTTCTTATGTTTAAATGTTTTTAGGAAATTATATGATCATGTGATATGTCTAATTGTTATATTCCAAATTTACGAAAGAAATGCTTTAAAAAGAATGGGTGTGTGTTTATACTGGAGGGCTGAGTGGGCAAGGGACGCAACTGGCACACCCATCATGAATGAATGAAATGATTGATAAAGGTTGGTAAATACCTAAAGTTGAAAGACTAAGATGGAAAAACCACAAAAACTGAAAACGATGTAACTTGTATTAATGCTTCAATATTGGCCAAATTTATAAATAGGTTCCAAAAAACTATGGCCCATTGGTTACCGAAAGTATAGGCATGACACAGGGCATTCACAAACATTTATAATGAAGTGTTTTAATTAAAGTATGGAATATGAAAAAGGATTGAGTATTTATTGAATTAATTGTGATTATCTTATGCATGCAACATGGTTTGCTTACTAAGCCTTAGCTCACAAAATTATTCTTCTAACATTTTTAGATGATGAGTGAATGTAGACTAAACGGCTGTGCTGCATGACTTGGCCGTGTGGCATAGTGGTTATTGAATAAAAGAATTTTCGAGTTTGAATGTTTAAACCTGATTTTTTTAAGAACTTTTATTTATTTATTTTTTAATTTTAGTTTAGATATTGGGATTTAAACGGTTCTTATTGAAGGATTATTATTATGAAACATGTTTATTTATTTATTATTATTTTAAAATAAAAATTCCACTTGATTAAGTTATTATGGAAAGCTATTGGTGATATTTACTAATCTAATTAAATATTAGGCTAGTGGGTGTTACAATCACACTTTCTCATTCTCATCAACTACGTATATTTATCTATGTATATATGTATCTATGTTTGTATGTGTATGACATGTATAATTAAATATATTAATACTGAGAGAGAATAACTGATTTTAAGTTTGATCAACTTTTATCATCGTCTAGTTGGGGAGACTGTATGTGGAGAAAACTTTAAACCCATATATTTCTTTTCTCGATCAAGAGATTAAACCACATTTCATTCTTCTAAGAATATCGTTTGTGTTATTATTTATAAAACAATTGTTATTAGTTTACTTACTAATAATTAACGTGGTAAAGTAGAGTTCCCGAATGCAAACTTTTTTGTTTACAATCTCTAGGGTTTTTAATAAATATTTCAGTCTTCTTCTTGTATATATATGAGTTTCTGGTGTAATTATATGTGAAGGGGAATATTGGAAAATAATGTTGTTGTTGTTGTTATTGATTGATTGATTGGTTTTCTAAGAAAATTTATTTGATTCATGCATTGTTGATAATGGTTGCTGATAATTTAATTTCTTTTTCATATCTTTTCACGTTGAGATAAAATTTTAGCATTTTCCGACACGTTTGAGTGTTTGACTGATTTTTTTTTTTTGGGTGAATAAAAGTGAGTTTGTCTGTGGTTTATCTTTCTCTTCTCACCTTTTGTGTGGATGTAGAACCATGATATTAAAATAAAAAAAAATCACTCGTAGTCCCACTTGCGTAGAGGCCACGACTTTTCCTTACTGGTCAGGAATGGACAATCCTCTTCATCTACATTAAAAAAAAAAAAAAAAAAATTGCTTTCTCTGTAAATTTGTAACCGATAGTAGTACAATTGCTGATTGAAAGTGATATACATATAAATATAAACATACACACACAGGGCATATATTATTGAGACTATGAACAGACATCGAGTTAAATGCCGTTCTGAGAAGTTGGTGTCATTCAATGCCGTTCATTATTCACAATCGATACATTTTGTTTTCTCTTGACTAGTCCTTATTGCTTACTCCAAGCAACAGTTAAAGGAAACATTTGCAGCTTGCCATTTGTGTAAAAGAATAGTGGTAGGGACAAAATCAACTCGATCAATCTAATCTTAATTTTCGATCGGTATCAATTTATCATGTGGTGATAAATTATTAACTTTGACTATTAATAGAGTAATCTTTTAATTTTAATTGATGTGTTAATTTTTAATGATTTATCAATTTAAAAAAAAAAAAACAATTCACATATCATATAAGTTGTTATTTAAAAAAAAATTAGGATTAAAATTAATATTTATCCTAATAATATTATTCATAATATACGTATCTCTCTTCATATCTTCGTATTGCTTTTACAAACAATTAAACTGAGTAGGAGCAAACAACACACAGATTTAGCGAATACAATATTTCCTGAAAAATAAAAAAGCAAAAAAAAAAAAATTATTTTTTTTGCTCTAACCGTAGCCATTTTGAATTATTTGATCGATAGGGCTCTGTTGAGTCTGAGTCAACCTTTAAAAAGAAATAAACAATAAAAAAGGTAAAATTCTTATTTTGTTACTATTATTTAATTTATTGTAAAATTTGCTTTTCTTGTGTCAAATCATTATGCAAAATTTTGTTTATTAATGTTGTAAAAATATTTTCAACAGCTTTGAACGAGAGTGAAGAGCGCCTGGAGTAGATTATCAATTACAGTTGGCACTAGCAAAATATATATATATATATATATATTAGTGTATATTCTGGAAATTTAATGGCGCATTTGAATATAGCAACTTTATAAATCAATGATAGATGAACTTGTATCATTTTAAGCTTGAATATATATAATTTTTTTTTTTTAGGAAAAACATTGATTGGACACACATGGATGTGGTTTTATCCGTTTTTATTTATTTATTTATACTTTCATATTTTGTTGAAGTCATGGATGTTGACAACAAAAAGACATCCACTATATATCTCGCAGCAACAAAAATAAGAAAAAAAAAATTTTCGAATATTAAAAAGAGATAACTATAGAGAAAGGAAAAATATTTGTAGTGGTGACCCAAATTTTTTGAATATTAAAAAGAGATAACTATATATAGATGGAAAATTGTAGTGGTGACCAATATTTGTTATTAAAGTTACATAAAATATCAATCAACATTATCGATTTGCTAGCTTCTACTTCTTTTTCTACGCTATTAGCATATTGGAATAAGCCATCTCGCCCACGAACCCACTAGAATGAGAAAAAGAAAAAGAATGAATACATTATTATCGATATGTTCCCTCGCACCACTACCAACAAGCTACAAACATAGCTCACCTCTCACACTCACATTTGTCTCCCCATAGCACTAGCTAGCTTAAAAAAAAAAAAAAAAAAAAAAAAAAAAAAAAAAAAAAAACCAACAAAAAACCAACAAAAAACCAAAATGGGGTTTAATTAAAAAAAAAAAAAAAAAGAAAGAAAACTTGTTATACGAAATGAAATTCATCCTTGCTCATAAAGATTGATATTCAAATACTAGAAACCAAAATGGGTGATCTCGATCGGCAATTTTGAATTTAGCAGATGAACAATTTTACACATAAATATTTGCAAATTAAATTAACAACGATTCAATTAAACAATTACAATATGACTAGTGTTATATTTTAAGTATTTTGCTTTTTAACTCTTTCCTAACTTTCATCCACCCGCACTAAGCGAATATTCATTTACGTCACATGAAATGATCAAAAGAAAAGGATGAGTCAGTTTCTTTCTCCTAAGTAATCACGTGTCTATATGATAGGCCTTTTTTTTTTTTTTTTTGTGTGAATAAAAGGATCTAGGTGTGGCCCCATCATTTTTAGATTTTCAGCCCCACAGACAGGAACTCATTTCCTTAGATATAGCGAGGAGATATGTTCTTTATACTAGCTTCTCTTTGTTGGCCATCAGATATCTACCCTACCATCATCAAACCATACTTCAACAACCGAAACTAAAGTGAAGCCTAAGTGGAGGCAAATAGGTATCAAACCCGGGTAGACGATGGGGGGAAGCTAGTAAAGTCATCCATCGTTGCCAACACATTCATCTCAGTGGGTGTCTATATGATAGCATCATAGATGATACGATTCAAACACTATAGGAAATGACCCAAAAAAAAAAAAAAGAATATTAATCTTACCACTGTTTCGATATTATAATTTGTTTCATGTCACAGTAAAAAACAGTTTTTAACTGTGGTATGATATTTGAATGCTTACGTTAAAATGTTATACTGTACGATACTAACTGCTTTCAATATTTATAAATCATGATGCTGAAAAATTAATTGAACAATTAAAATAGTAAATTCAAAAATATTCCCATAATTTTTTACTTTTCCCATTCTGCATCCTAATTACTGGTGATAGTGGCTTGATGGCAAGAAAAGCATATTTAGAGCCTTAACTTTTATCAGATCTTAGGTTCGAGATGTAACACAAGTAAAATCTAGTCTTTGGCAAAAAAGACAATATAATTTTTGCTCTTGAAGTGTAAGATCTACTAACTATGAAGACCTACTATTAGATTTATTATCATCCGATCGGTTCTACCAATGGGTTCATCCAATAATCACTAAGAGTGACGGGACGTGAAAACACCATCGATCCTAATTTTTTATGAACGTTCAAAAAGCAATCCATAGTTTAGTTTTTTTTATTATTATTATTTTTTTGAAATCCATTACCTTTTCAAACATTAAAATTAGGTCTATAAGTACACCTCGCATTTGGTTCCCAAGAACTAAACAAATTATCATCAAAACCATGAGCCCCTCAAAGATCTTCTCCAATATTCTTGCTCACTTTTCTCTCCAAATTTTCTGTAGCTTTCTCAAGCTCATTATCCTTGTTCCTTCAACCATATGGACTTACTCGTCTCTAATCCTAACCCATCTCAAATGTGCATTTGACATCCTCCTTTATAACCAATACACTTTCTCTTCACCAACCGGCCATGACGAACTCATCCGAGTAACCCGATTCGAGCACAACAACATGGACGGGCCCTCGGGGCACTGCACGGTGTGCCTCGGCGAGGTTGAAGAAGGAGAAGAGATCAGAGAGCTGAGATGTTCTCACGTTTTTCACAATCTTTGCCTTGAACGATGGACTCGATTCAAGCACACGACGTGTCCGCTTTGCCGCGGCTCTCTAGCCCCACCGCCGAGCGCCGCCGCCACCACCACCGTAGAAGCAGATATTGGAGTTGAAGTTCTCTTCTTCAAGTTTTGCTCATTCCGTTCTAATGATGATGGACGGGATTCGTGGTGGCTCCGGTGATTTGTTAATTAATTAGGAATGTTAAAGAGAAAGTCAATATGTGTGTGTGTATATAAATATATATTTTGTAACAAGCATATACTAATGTGTGGAAGCTTTAATTTTTAGTAAGTTTTAGGTACGAAGTAAGAAGATGTAGTGAAAACTAATTAAGGTGAGAGAAATTACAGAGAACGCGAGGATATTTCTCTTTGATTCTCTCGTCATGCTTGAATGAAAAAAAAAGGGGGTAAATTCATTATTTAATCCCTAAATTTTTAAATTTGTATAACTTTAATCTCATATTTTTTTTTAGCTACAATATCCCTAAATTATTAAATCGTTACTACAATAGTTATTTATGTTGATTTTTGGATGGAATCCATTTGTAATTGGATTAAAAAGTTATGGTCACTGATGGACTCCATCCAAAAATTAATATAAAAAACTACTGTAACAATGTTTTTAATAGTCCAGGATCATTCAAGGAATGGAAGGAAAAAAAAAAAAAAAGGAACAAGAACCAAAGTAGTACAAAGACCAACATAACAATTTATATAAAAATAAATAAATAAAATGATGAGAGAATTATATTTAACATAAAAACACTTTTAACACACGTTTGGTTCTTAATTGTGAATCTAAAATTTTTATCTTAGATTTTGTTCTTTTTTTATAAATCAATAAAATTATAATTAGTTTTTAAAAAATCAATAAATTTTAACATAAAAATTTCATCTCAAACATTTATTATGCAAAGGTACCATTAATAACTTGAATTTTGGAATTCGTTGTGGCTGAAGGTGTAATATTAGAAAATATATTCCCAATGATTCATGATGATGAGTTGATGAGATCACCCGCCAAACATAATACAACATGAGAATCTTTATATTTAAACATGAGCCCTTTTTTGATTTTTGTACGGCTGTATTAAAAAACTAAAGAAATGGGTCACAAGGACTTACTGAACATTAATTATTAAAAAAAAAAAAAACTCCATTGGATATCAAATTATTATTTTAATGACATTTTTATCTCATTTTTTTATTTTCTTAAAATAATCTTAAACTCTTAAAAAATTATAATTTAGTTATTTCATTATAGTGAAATTGTTTCCGAAAACAATTATGTCATAGAACATGAAAACATTTTCAAAACAATGCCAAACATGGTCCGAAATTTCGTACTGAAATTTCTAACATACTATAAGATACAAAAAGAAATCTGAATAATATATAATTGGAATAAGAGGAGTTTCTTCTCTACTTACAAATGCAATATTTTAGAGACTAATACCGAGTAAATCACCAAAAGAAAAAAAATTTGTAAGACTTATCCACTAAGAATATCAATATCATCAATGTTATACTTAACTCTAAAAACTATGAAAATAATATATTTAACATCTTATTCTATTTTGTACTTTAATATATAAAACTAACTTAAATCATATATCTACTTTTCTCATATTAATTTAAAGGTTTAAACTTGTAAAAAACTAAAAGTTCTTCTCTTTGGTCATATTATTTTAAAGTTTAAAACTTGTAAAATTAAACATTTAGGTATTAAAATAATTTGATAATGATAATGTTTGAATGATTGAATATATAATTTAATCATTCAATGAAGAATATATTTGATGTTAAATTTATCATCAATTTTAGAGTGTGTCAAATATTAATACAAAATAGCATTCTATTAAAGAATGATTCTTTTGCTCGAATGCTATAATTATTTGACATTTTGACACATTACTTTTGGCATTCTTTTAAAAATGCAATAATGTTTGGTTTGTTGTGCTCCTTCAATCGTGTAGCCCCAATATCCTCTGTCGCTTTTGTAATTAAGCCTCCGTTTGCTTCGTCATCTCATTTCAACTCAAACTGTACTTTTTTTTGTCTTTTTCCTAAAAAGTTTTTGTCTTTTTCCCAAAGAGTTTTTTATCTTTTCTGAAAATTCAAAAAAAATTACTATTACAACTAAAATATTTCAACTCAAACTAACGAACCAAACGGACCCGACAAAATCATCTGTCCAGACAATTTTTTTTTTTAAATGAGTGATAATAATTTAATAAGATAAGAACTATTCTATATATTGATCATCTCTGTACGAGACACTCATAGATCTAAGAATGTGGGAGTTAAAAACATATTTGCTAAGTTCACCTTAAAAAAAAAAAAAAAACGTATTGCTAACACTTAAAAAAGATATATTTTTAAGTGTCATCTAGTTGCTTTTTTTTTTTTTTTTTTTTTTGAAGGAATATCATGTTTCTTAATAACGATGCTAATGTCATATATTTTACTTGAGATTTTAATCTGATTGAGGCAAGCTCAAAAAGAGGCACAAACAAGAGATGTATTACTGTAACACTTAGGTTTTTACTTAGGTTTTTAGAGTGCCCAAGAATTTGTTTATGCATGTGTGCTTAGATTGCATTAATTGTTTTATGTATTTATATTTATGCTCTAACATGTATTTCGATGTAGTAAAATGCCTGGCGTTGGCACAACGACATACATTAATTAATGTGAAAGAAATATATTATAGTTGTGAATTTTTATTCCCATAATGTTAAATTATCTCTTTTGTTCTTCTTGCAAATAGTTAGCATAAAATAATCAATATATATTTACCTTTTTTCCCATTATTAAGGTAATTTAGATTAATGTTATATCTACATAATGTGTATGTTGGTCAATGTAAGATTGCGTGATTTTGTGCATAGTACGAATGGAATTATTTTCCTTCTTATTAACATCTTCAAATTTAGAATCCGACAATTAAGTGCTATGAATGTAGCGAAAAGTCAAATTATGCTTGCTTAATTTGTGGTCTTGTGTAGATTAATTTCTTTTTGTAAGTGGATCAACATCGATCTCATAATTTTAGAAAGTGTACCAAAATTTTATTATTTCTTTCCAAGAGAAAGAAATCTTCGGATTTGATATGATTTTATTCTTTCATAATTTTTTGTCTCATTTTTATTAAAAAAAAATTATTGTTCCTTAATCAGATTTTTATTTTCCGAATTAACTTATTAATGCATATTCTTTTCCTTTCCTTCCTTGCACGTTGAAAATTATTCAATGCATTTACCCATTTTTGTTCTTCTTTCATTTATTCCCAATTGAAAACTGATATGCACTCCATCAATCCTGTAGCAGTCATTTTCATTTTGTCCCCTACGTTTCACATTGTTTTCTTCGTCGACTCTCTTATCTCTCAAGATACTAAATTCTAAGAACGTACCTAAGTGCTCTTATGTCAATCGTTTGAAGGCTACTAGTATATCAAGTGTTGGTTGAATCTTCTATTAGGTAAATCCTTCATCTCATATCATATCGTTATATATCGAATTATTTTGTTTAATTATTTTCACTATGTCATGATTTCTTATTAAAAAAATGTTTATTTATCTGTGTTGAACGTATTTTTATAAATACATAAACTATTGATATAATAAGACTTGGGTACTTTCTGAAGTGGATGCATCATTATGTTTATATAAATATATAAAATTTTGGAGTTTTCGATACTTGTGTGGAATTATTATTTATATTTCACTATACATAGTCCAATCCTGTCAAAATCACTGTCATGATTTTCACGTTTTTGGTTCAATATTATGCCTCTTTTTTTCGTTAAATTTATATGGGACACTGGCTTATTTGTTCTTTATGATCTGTAATTTTAATAGGAATTTTTATCGCTTTATTGAATTGATATTAATTTTTAAATCATGTTGGGTCCCTGCGATTTTGTTTTAGATTCTGTCAAATCCGGTTTTTCCAAAATAGTAAATAAATAAATTTTATTTGTTTAATGATCTAATAAATTTTTCACGGGTTGATATACATGTCTAACATGTCTATATAAATTTTGGGCTCCTATTGTATTATAATTGTTGAGATGAAAATCCGTTTTCCTTTATTGTCTGAATTTTTGAGGACCTGGACAGAGTTGTTTAGTGAGTTTAAAAATTCCTAAAACCCATCTTAAGAGTATTATTTAATTCTATAAAAATTTATGGTGAAAGATATATGTGTTGCTTGACATGTAAAAATTTGGGGTTGATTGGATACTTATATGATACAGTAAAAATATTGGTATCACTTGCTGCCCCTTTAAATTATTTTCTCAGTTTCTCTTTTAAAAGTTTTCTTATGTGAAAATTTAAACTTACAGATGTAAAAATGTTTTCCTCAAATTTTCTACTTTTTCACTATGATATATACCTATTTAATTTTATGTTTGTACTTATGGTTTCATTTAAAATATATCACTCTTCAAAAAAAAAAAAATGCATATTTAGTTTATATTTTTGGTGCATAAGAGTTTTTTTTTTATTTTTTATTTCTACTCATAAAAAACGAACAATTGGAATTTAAGGGCACGTAAGTTGTGGGAACTTGGATGACATTATCACCTGCTATAATATTACTTTAGCTTGGAATTCAGGTAAGTAAACCTACTTGATTTTACTTCTTATGTTTAAATGTTTTTAGGAAATTATATGATCATGTGATATGTCTAATTGTTATATTCCAAATTTACGAAAGAAATGCTATAAAAAGAATGGATGTGTGTTTATACTGGAGGGCTGAGTGGGCAAAGGACACGACTGGTAGACCCATCATGAATAAATGAAATGATTGATAAAGGTTGGTAAATACCTAAAGTTGAAAGACCAAGATGGAAAAACCACAAAAACTAAAAACGATATAACCCATATTAATGCTTCAATATTGGCCAAATTTATGAATAGGTTCCAAAAATATGGCCCATTGGTTACCGAAAGTATAGGCATGACACATAGCGTTCACAAATATTTAAAATCAAGTGTTTTAATTAAAGTATGGAATATGAAAAAGGATTGAGTATTTATTGAATTAATTGTGATTATCTTATGCATGCAACATGGTTTGCTTACTAAGCCTTAGCTCACAAAATTATTCTTCTAACATTTTTAGATGATGAGTGAATGAAGACTGAACGGCGGCGATGCATGACTTGGCGGTGTGGCATGGTAGTTATTGAATTAAAGAATTTTCGAGTTTGAATGTTTAAACCTGATTTTTTAAAGAACTTTTTTCTTCCTTAATTTCAGTTTAGATATTGGGATCTAAATAGTTCTTATTGAAGGATTATTATTATGAAGCAGGTTTAATTATTTATTATTATTTTAAAATAAAAAAAGTCCACTTGATTAAATTATTATGGAAAGCTATTGGTGATATTTACTAATCCAATTAAATATTAGGCTAGTGGGTGTTACAATCACACTTTCTCAGTTTCATCAACTACGTATATTTATCTATGTATCTATGTTTGTATGTGTATGACATGTATAATTAAATATATTAATACTGAGAGAGAATAGCTGATTTTAAGTTTGATCAACTTTTATCATCATCTAGTTCGGGAGATTGTATGTGGAGAAAACTTTAAACCCATATATTTCTTTTGTCGATCAAGAGATTAAACCACATATCATCATTCTTCTGAGAATATCGTTTGTGTTATTATTTATAAAACTATTGTTATTAGTTTACTTACTAATAATTAACGTGGTAAAGTAGAGTTCCTGAACGCAAACTTCTTTGTTTACAATCTCTAACATCATCTCGTATTAGGTTTTTAATAAATATTTCAGTCTTCTTCATGTTCATATATGAGTTTCTGGTATAATTGTATGTGAAGGGGAATATTAGAATATATGCATAGTATAATTGTTGTTGATGCGTAGTATAATTGTTGTTGATGATTTAATTTCTTTTTCATATCTTTTCACTTGAGATAAAATTTTAGCATTTTCCGACATGTTTGAGTCTTTAACTGACTTTTTTTTTTTTTTTTTTCCATTCTTCTTTTCCCTTATCATGGTTCTACATCCACACAAAAGGAGAGGAGAAATATCAACCACAGAAAAACTCACTTTTATTTATTCAAAAAAAAAAAAAAAAAACACTCGAAGTCCCACGTGCGTAGAGGCCACGACTTTCCCTCACTTGCCATGATTGGACAATAATGGACAATTGATTACGCCCAAATGTGTACGAAAATAAGCGGTCGATTGTAACACAGATCGGGCGGTCGTATCCACGAGGAGGTGATAAAAACAAACAAGAAGAGAT
>JAFMPE010113666.1:4647-30724 GCA_024759925.1 Ficus religiosa | reverse complement strand
ATATATATATTTAGTGATATATATACATATAATTGTTCCACTGTTCTTCGGTGGTGTTAGTTGTAGAGCTGAATGATCCATAAATATAGAAGAGAAAGCTAGAAAAGAACGGTTTCTATATATTTTGAAAGCATAAATAGATTTTCCCGTTACGAACTTGATATTACATGATTTTGGAAATATAAATAAATTACGAAGAATAGCTTAGTAATGTTAAGAATATCAATTATAATTATAAATTTAATAATAACAATATACATAATAGGTAAATTATCATTTTTTTATTGATATTGTTCACAAGATTAATTGTTATATCAATTAAAATTAAAAGATTTTATTGATCATTAAAATGATGATAACTCATTGTTACCTGAATTGATTCACATCAAAGAGTAGAATTGGAGTCTAAATTGTGTGGGTTGGGGGGAGTAAATAAGGACTTTAGTTTCCATGGTACTCAGAAACTAAAGCAGTTACATGTAAAGTTTTAACCATTGGATTTGCATGTTAAATATTTGCAACGCGCAAAGCAAAACTGCTTTCAGTCATACATAGAATCATTGAAAATTATATAGTATCTAAAACCATAGTACTTACCGGTATGATAAAAGTACAGTTCATACCATAAGTTTTGTCAATGAAAAAAGTCTTTTTTTATTTCGTTTTATCTAACATATGCAGTTCCTCTCCTCGCTTAATAATAAATTATCATTGGAGGTTTGATATAAAACGAATTACGTAGGGATACTAATCTAATTTAAGCATGCTAATTTCTTTGATATCATTTTCCTTCTTTCTCCACTTACAGATTAAAAAGACATCTCCTCTTAAGCTCTGCACTTTCTTCTAAGTCGCATCTAGGTTTACAGCGTTTCCAAAAATTGTTTAAAAAGTAACAATACACATCTGTGTGTGTGACAAGTTAGTCTATGTTTGGTAAGAATGAAAGAAACAAATAGGGAAATGAAAAATGTAAGTGAAAGAAAATAAGAAGGAGATGAAAGATTTTGTTTTTCCTTTATCGTGTTTGATATCATGGAAGAAAATAAAATACAAAGGTTGTATATTTACTATTTTATTTATCTAAATAAATTATTTTACTTTAAAAAATAGGAAAAGTAATTATAATAGTTATTGGATGGATTTTAGTTTTTCTCCCACTTTTGGGGGAATAAAGAGTGGATTAATTTACAATATTTGTCCATCCTATTTTCCTTTCTATTCTCTTTTTCATCTTACCAAGCAACTAACTCAATCAATTTTCATCTACTTTTCCCTCAATTCACTCCCTTCATTTCTCTTTTCCATCCGACCAAACATAGCATAGGAAGAGAATTGAACATATATATAGGTAAAGTTTTATATGTATCTTTGTAAAACAATACTCGTAACATAAGATTAATAAATATGTAATACGTTTCAAACTATCCATTTTGTGCCCTCATCAAACTCACAACAATATTATCATCTTCAACTATACATAAAATTACAACAATAGTAGTATTTTTAAAATAGTACTAAAATAATCTATAGAACTATAATTTACGATTTAAAAATATTTTTAAGAGGAAAAGATTTTGTAAATTTTAAACTAATGTAATTTTATTATTTATTATCAAGATAAATAAAAGGGTAGATTGAAATTATTATTTACTGTTAAGGATATTTAAGTAAAATTTTATAATGACAGTATCAAACGAACTAAATTTTGTTTGTTGCAAGCTTAAAAGAGGCGTGATAGTGACTTTTACTTTTAGTTATTTGTATTATTAAACTTTTACGTTGATGTATAATTTACCATCTTAAATAAATATAATTTATTTTTTAGACTTATTTTAGATTATAAAACAATATTGCATATATATAGTGATTATAATTTTGTTGTGAAATATAATGAATATGTAATTTATTAGACAATTAATATGTATACTAGAGTATTGATTAGATAAATATATATATATATATATATTGTACGTCTTTTTTAGTCATTATACGTGAACATAACAATTTTATTCATAATTGACCAAACACCAAAAATTCTGCTTTTGATCCTTAGAACAATTTTGAAAAAAATTTACCCAACACCTAGCTGCTTCTAGAAAAAACTGGAGTCTCATATGATTGCCTCAAAGTTTTGTATTGGAAATTATGTCACATCTTTTTCCTCTCAATTTAAAAGAATTTATAGTATGTTGGGAATGAATGAGCTTTATTCTCTTATTAATTTGAGAGTTTAATCTCTTTTTAATTAAAATCAAATCATTCACCTTCCGGTAATTTAATACATGATAATTCTGAAAGTTAATTAGCCTTAGTATTAAATTTCTTTAATTGTTGATGCTTAAGCTTCCTCTTCTAACCTTGGATATGGTATAAGGTAGACTTCTATTTAGGTTGACCTCTACCTTAAGTAGACTTCTTTCTAGGTAGACTTTTATCTCACAGTTATGTTGATCTCTACTACCTTATAACTAGGTAGACTTGGACTACTTAGGTCCAAGTCTACTTCATTAAAGTTGACTTTTACCTTATAACTAGGTAGACTTGGACCTAAGTATGGTATTAAGAAGACTTCTACCTTATAGTTAGGTAGACTTCTACTTAAGCACGGGTTTTGGTAGATTTCTACTTAAACAAATGAAAAGCTTAAGTAGACTTTTACTTGGATTTGGGTTCAAGTTCAACCCATTAATAATTTTTGCATCATGACAAAAATATCACCCAACGATACGATCATTAATCTGTAAAATTTCTGTTAATACATTTTTTTTCACACAAACTAAAATCATATAAAGTCATGTGTAAATCAATTAGTAATTACATATAATTAAATAAAAAGTTACATTTATCGAACAAACAATCCGGATATATATAAGACTATATATACAAGTACATGCAGACACTAAATAAGTACTTGGCACCTGTTCAACCGCCATTTCCAAAATCTTAACGGAAAAATTTTTTGAAGTGAAAAAAATTATTAAAAGGAAAATCTTGCATTAAGTGAAAGACATAATTTCATTTTAACCAGACAAGGAACTTCACTACCAAAGCAAAATAAGAAGTAATTTTTTGCAAAGTACTCATACTACAATGTTCAACATTATATATATATATTTATATATAAATATATATATATATATTGAGGGATTATATATAGAAGTACCTCTTTAATTAGATTACTAACGCTTTCAAAATTCCACACCGCTCTCCCTTTCCCCATCTTATCTCCCACTAATAAAACATATTGTTAATGTAAGATTTGGCCAATAATTGGACATAGCTAGGTAGTCTTCAAATATGATTACAGAGAGCTGTACAGAAATAGATTAGTGATCAGGGTATATAATAGTTTGTGCTATTTATTGGCATTGAGGCCATTAGGTAGGGTCTTTGTTTTTACAGGTCAGTAAAAGAATATAATTAAAAGTTATAATTTTTCAATAAATGCTTTAGAACCACATTTTTACAAAAGATTAATGGATCAAAAAGTTTATGATGTCTTATCAAAACTCTAGTATAGGTTATAAGTCTACTCATAAGAGTTTTTATATGTAGTTATTTTGTGACTTTAGCTGAAAGCTCTTTTAGAGAGTAAAAACTATTTTTAATATATCATCTAACACTTACAAAAGCATATATCTATTGGAGTCAATAAGCTAAAATTACCTTTTCAAAGCTCTGCTAAACAAGTCATGATATAGGATAGAGATCTTAAAGGGAGTAATGTTAATATAATTTATATCTATATATGTACATTTTTTTTTTTTTGTGAATTTTAAGAATATAAAGTTACACATATCATTTGAATTGAGAGCGAGTATTGCAAATTGCCCTAATGATATAACCACAGTCAACTTACATCCATTGATCATTTATTTTTATGATTTCTAAAAGGAGTCTAAAATTTTAAATATTTATATAAATAGTCGTCAATTAGAATATTCTAATGAAAGTACATTTTGGACATTTCTTTCGAAAAAGAAAAATATCCGTAAAATTTTTTTTTCTTTCCTCTTACGTCCTATGTTAGGGCAATTCGATTAATTATTGTTTTGTTGAATTGGTTGGATGATTTCCTGATTTCTTAAAATTAAACTAGTGATTCATTTGAATAAGTTAATAGTTTACTAAAATATAGAAAATAACCAAAAGAAAAAAATTACAGACAATTTTTTTTTTTTAAAAGGAGTCAAAATTAATTTTGACACTTTTATGCAAATTTGACCCCTTCCCGTCAACGTTAGTGTCCAATACTGTGTACAATATTGAAACTTCACCTATCTCTGAAAATAGGGTGGAAAAGTCTTACTTGTTTGTTTGTTTTTTGGTTTGTTTTGTTTTGTTTTGTTTTGTTTTTTTTGTTTGAAACTCTAATGGAGTTGTTACTAATGTTTGATCACAAGATATTTTATAAAAGGAAGCAGACACGTAAAATAATATTCATATATATATTGTGTGTGTGTGTGTGTGTGTGTGTGGAAACTGTTAAATATTGAAAAAAGAAGAAAGACGAGTATACTAGAAAACGAAAGATAGAAAGAGCCATAAATTGCCTTTTTTCAATAAATATAGTGATTTTTCTCCAAATTTATAGTTAGGATTCTTTCCCAAATGGTTTTAGGACAGTATTTATCAAGATTGGGACTTTGACTAATAGAAAAATGTTTAACGACTTAACCTTTTGAATTCAAAAGTGGTAGTACATTAAAAGATTAAGCTTTTAAATAGACTTTTATAGGGATAATCACTATTTAATGGGGACAAACTAAGAAAATAATAATGTTTTTAGAAGTAAAAAAAAAAAAAAAAATTAACGGGACAGAATCCTCCACTTGACAATGAGTATGACTCTACCTCTGATTACTATTTTCACTCATTTGATTAATTGGATTCTCAAGTCAACAAGACATTGTTATCGTCGGCCGTTTAACATTCTTAAAATTTTGGGACTAAAATAAGATTTTTTTTTTAATCTAAAACTAAGAACTAATTATGCAGAGATCAGGACTAATTTAGATTCAACTGGTTGAGTACTTTAGACATTTAACACTTGATGATAAATTTCTTATAAAGATGTAGAATTATTTATGTAATAAAGAATTAATTGAATTATTATTATTAATTATAAAATTTTATCATTTCATTCTCTCGCAGCCATAATAAACAAATTTTAATAATATCTTAATGCACGAATTAGACCACAAATTAGTACTAACAACAACAACAACAACAATGATATCACAATATATGAAGCGTACGTATCATCTATATATATGTGTGTGTGTGTGTGTATAAAAATGTCATATTCATGGAAGGATTTTGAGTTATGGCACTTGTCATCTAGTCTGCCTGCCAAAAGATCAGCATGCATGGAAGCCAAATAAGTCTGTGCATGATGGACCTCAAAAATTTTAAATATTAAAAATTAAAAAAAATAAAATAAAAGGGTGTGCGATAGACAAAGCTTTGCCGGCTAGATTCATTCAGAATTACATGTATCCATCTGAAACTATAAATGCCTTGGCCGTTTAGGGGGAAAAAAAAAAAAAAAGTGAAAATTTGTATTCTTTCGCAAATTGAGGCAATATTTAATCACTAAAGGTTGGTTTTCTGGAAATTGAAAATGATGGGATTTTAATTTGAGTGGTAGAAACTAAAAAAACAAGGACAAATCACACAAGTTATCAATGTAAGATCAAGATTGGTTGGACGGTTTATGACCAAACCCTAATCCAGATAAAAATATTTAAGACAATTTAAGGCTATTTTCAATATTTGAAATGGTCGGTGACTGGCTAGTTTTGATGTACCTCTATGGGTGGGACCTTAATATTATTTTTATTTTAATTAATTTTCTTTAAATCACCAGAAAAAAAATAGAAAATAAGTAAAAAAAAAAAATGTTGGATGATGAATCTAGAGGGACATTCTAGACGAGCTTGTCCGTCCGTGCTTACGTATATGGTTCGTTTGCATGATCGAATAAACAGAGTCTATATTTTTGAAGTGGTTAGACCATAATATCCCTTAGTCACGAGTTTATAATTTGAGCGGATTGATCGGTTTCGCAATTTTCATATGAACGTGTTAATAATAGAAGTCAGCTCTTATGATCCTCCCTAAAAATTGAAATTGCTACTAGGCTTGAATAGAAGAATAAATATTAGTCATGTATATTATATATATCAGTCACAAGTACAATTTTGTCTAAAGTTAAGATAATCATAACCCGTCACTAATACTTTTTTAATTAGTCACAATCCTTACAGTGGCAAAAGATTTTTTTTAGACGACTTTATTTAAGCGGCGTTTTAATTAACAATTAGACGTTTTAAATTAAAAACAAAAAGTCCCACATTAAGTACAAAGTTTTGTTGTGACTAGTTGTAAAGATTTTTTTTTTTTTTTTTTTGGTTGTAGTGATATATACTGATTTTTTTTTTTTTTTAAGAAAGATATAAACTGATTTTTTTTTTTTGGGGCTATTTTTCTAGCTGCATTTAATTAAGTGATGCTACACTTGAATTAATTTCTCAAAAGCGATTTTCAAGCTTGATTGGTTGTACATATCAATTTGTTGGTTAAAATGTTAGAATCCGTCTTTGGATGCACTCGATCTCGTCACATGCATATTATATCTATATACATACAAATATATATATATGCATACATATACATATATATATATATACACCTCCAACCAGAAGAAGAGTGTGTGGAAAAGTTGATTATGACCGCCAAATTGGTCCAAGCCACGAGATGCTTGTTGTCAGTAGCGTCAAAGGCTTAATAACATATTCCAACTAACCGCCGAACGTGTGTCCAAAATCGTCATATATGCGCCTCACCCCTGGCCCCATTTTTCTGTCTGCAACCCTAAACATATGTAAGAGAGAAAAAGAGAGAGAGAGAGAGAGAGAGAGTTTGTTGTATCTATGTATATTCCTATGTATTCATAGGGAATAATCTATACGAGTGTGAAAAATGGTACCTACCTTTCCAAGCTAAGAAGGCATATATATATATATATATATATTTAGTAGAGGACGAAGTGACACTGCAAAATTCCCCCTTGCCAGCAAGGCAATTTAAGAGAGAGCTTGCTTTAAAATAATTATAGTAATAATAATAATGTATATGGTCAATGGGTGGTCTACACATATTAATTTTGGAAAGATATATTATGTATTTCTGCGTGATATATGAATTTTTAACGAATTGATCAATAATGTAGAAACGCAAAGCCATTATGATAAAACTAACTCTGAATCCAAAATTTCATTGAGAATAATGAAAAGGACTCCTCCCATTCACCAAACTGTTTACAATCAATACCTCAACTAAACGATTGTATCTGCTTGATAAGAAATTTAACTTGGTTGAACCAACACGTTGCCATCAACTAGAATCAGCCAGTGGTGAGTGGTGGGACTTCCACATATTCAATCTGTAAGGCCGGGTTAAGGACTTCATTCCTGATTTAACTAAACACTCTATTATATATATCCAGATTAATTGAGAACGCAGGAGAGTCAATAACAGTAGTAGCTCTCCCAGGTGATTCGATATTAGCTAATCTGTCTTTGTTGAAGGCTCGAGTGAGACGCCATTCACGTGAGAAAAGAGTCTCAATTTAAACACCCTTCGTATTCTCAGGGGTATATATAAAAACTAATTAAGTAAACTACTAACTAATATTCCTTAACATTTGTTGATCCGTTTCCATTTCGATGGTTAATTTTGTAGACAAACTTTGTCCTTCTTGATTGACGCATAACTAATTGTCAAGTTAAGTACAACGTCCTCCAAAGGTAGATATGTAATATTATAATAATTTCTTGGAAATAAATGGGATTAAATAAATTTTCTTATAAAGATTAATTAACTAATACAGCAGAATTAATTTAAGCGTTAAAAGATGCAGTTGATTAAAAATAGCTAACTAGTTGCATTAGATATTCTAGATAGATGCTAACCTAAATAGGATATCTATCCGTCTAATTTTGCTTGATGCATTTCTCAATTAATTTATTACGAAAAGAACTTGTATTATATACCAGCCGTGCGTAATATCAATTAATCCTCAACCAAATAACACAACTAAAAATTTGCCACACATCTTTGTAGCTAGATTTTTTGTTTTGTTAAAAAAAAAAAAAGAAAAGAAAATTCGATTTCAATATTGCACATGCCATTTATGCAATTAAGCAATAGAGGAAAATATGCCGTTCTTAAATTTTTTAAGGGATCTCTCTCTCTCTCTCTCTCTTGAATTTTAGAGTTCTTTTTCTTTGGTAATTAATACAATGCACCTCAACGGCTGAAATGGTATGTATACGTATGTGTGTATATGTGTTTTGTCTTTTCAAGTTAGATCGTAAAGATTCGAACTCTATGCCTCTAATAGAATATAGTATAGAATTACTATTAAATTGTATCTGTAATCATAATTAATATGATATTTGTAAACTATAGGACACCACTTTACTTATATTTAGCATGTGTAAACTAAGCTTTGAAAAATAATTAACTTTTTTTTCTTTCTAATTTTTCAGTACTTAATTAAATCTGAAGAAAAATCTTTCTCATCAATGTTGCCACTTGAAGGGTTAGCGATCTGATGGCTTATTTTTATGTCCTCTTGATTGTCTCCCAATTTCGATATCTAAGTAAATTATTTAAGATTTTTTAATAATTAATTAGCACCAGTTTATGTAACCCAGTTGTCAAATTTAAATAACAAGATAATTCAAGAATGGATGAACAATCAAAAAACGATAGAAAAATAGGGACAACAAATCTACATTTTGTATTCTGAAGGTCTTGATTTATATTTAAAAAAAAAAAAAAAAAGGAGGAGGATTTATATAATATCTTGAATAGAAAAGGAATTTAAAAAAAGAAAATGGTGAGAGAATTCAAAATACGAAGTCAATATTTAGTCTAGAAGTGAAGATGCAAATTTACAATAAATTTATTGAGATAAAGCTACAACTTTCAGTAAAGACAACTTCATTCTTCACACGCATGTATCTCTACGAAATTATATTAATTTGGAGGCGAAAAATAAAATGGTCGGGCCACCCTGAAAATGACAACATTAATTGTCTCAAAATCAACCAAAATATAACTTTTTTTAAAAAATCAACCGGGCTTATTGGTGCACTGAGGTTCTTTTGTGTTATCAGATCTCGATATATATCGATATATATCATTTTCTCTGAGTTTGATGATTTTGTTGATAAAATCCGTGGTGCTATGTCTTATTTAATTTGAATTTAATTTTTCCTTTTTAAAATTCAACTAAAATATTAAGAAATATACGTGTTGTAAAAATTTTGAATACAGAAGGTCGAGATCATTTAGTATAAAAAGTCAAAGTGAATGAGGCAGGGAGAAGTATTATTTTGTTAAAGTGGGTGTGGAAATTATGACCCTAATTTCGTCATCTTTAATTGGTTAAATTTTACTACCTAACTAATCTTATGACCAATAAAATCAAGGGATTGTAACACTAAAAAAATAATATAAAATTGGTATAAGCAAATCATTTTGGCCTGGCTGATTCTTTTTTGGTTGGCATAATCTTTTATCATGACTTTGATGAAAAAGATTTTCTAGTAATTTCCAGTTCTATCACGTATGTGTGTGTGTCTATATACATATATATATATATATATTTGTATTTTGTCCTACTTATACAATTCTTTATATTAATATCATCTAAATTTGTTTGTATATCATATGCTTGGGTACATAAACAATTATATATTGTGCATGATGATATGATGATGATATTAGTGTCGTTGTCATTGAAAATTCAGTGTCTCCCTTCAATATTAATATTAATATTGTTGTTGTTGTTGTTATTGATATAGTTATTGTTATCCCTATTGCTAGAGTACTTTAAACCATTAAGATGTAATCAAATGGCTGAAATATTATTTATGTATAATAATTATAATACATCTTACCTCATATTAGTATAAACTAATAAATTAAAAAATAAAATAAAAAAGAAATTATTAAAAAAACCAACCTTTGGCTGGTGGTAGGTGCCGCCCTCTCTGACACCGGCGATGAGCCCACCCCAGCGACGCATGCAATAGATCCCCCTCCCCCAACCAATTTTGTACCCGTCTACCCCCGACGCCGACAAAAAGGCCCCTCCTAAACACCGGTGACGAGCCCACCCGTCCTCCCCCCCCCCCCACCCCCGAAGCCCACGACGGACCCTCCCACCCCGCGTCAACCCAATCCCTCCCCCCTGACATCGACGAAAACCGCCTCCCCCTACTAGATATACGTCGGGCGCTCTGCCCCCTCTCCCCCCGTCCTACCCAACCCAAATAGATCTGCACGCCCCCCCTCATCCAAGTCAGATCCGCGCCCCTCCCCCCATTGACCGCCAGCCCAAAAACTAGCGATGAGCCCCCCACCCCCCGACGCCACCGCCCGCCCAAGAACTGGTGATGCCGTCACCTATAAACGAGGTTAGTTTTTTATTTTTTGATAATTTCTTATTTATTATTATTTTTTAGTTTATTAGTCTGTACTAATATGATGTAAGATGAATTATAATTATTATATATAAACAATATTTCAGTCGTTCGATTACATATTAACGGTTTAAAAATGAACTCTAATGATAGGATATATAAATGAGGCTCTACTGCAGCTTCTCCCGTATTGTTATTGTTATTGATATTGTTATTGTTGTTGTTCTTATTGTTATTGTTATTGTCAATGTCATTTTACATGAATATATTAATATAGACAAATGCTACAAATCCTTTAAAATGTACCACATTAGACCATACATGCAAAAATATGAAGTCATGTAACTTGATAAATGTTGCATAAAATTAACAATGATTTTGGAAGGCTTAACAATAAGAAGTTTATTTATGGAAAATCTATATGGTTATACATTGTCAATATCATCTCAATTTGTCTATGTATCATGTTTGTATGTATATATACGTGGATAAATAGTGCAAATAAAATTTGTCCCTCAAAGCACATAGAAGCACAAGTGTAAAAGCCGATTTCTCGAGTAAATATGTCCTTTTTTTCCGATTATTGTTTTTCCCTTTGGATTTTGAATAGAGGTTTTTAACAAGATATATATGGAGTTCTATGTTATGATGCAAATTTTGGCTTAATATTTGATTTCTATTCCCCATATAATTGTTAGGTTTTTCAATTTTTCTTTGAGGTCTTCCCTTATCATCATTTTTATGGTTTTGCGTTCTTCCACATTTTCACTCTTTTTTGTTATTTATCAAACATTTTGTAATTCTTCATTCTACTAATATATTTGAGTGGAGGACTTTTTTCTGAATGAGAATCTAATTGGGATGTCCTAAATAGGTTCAGTGTTAGCTGTTCCATTTGTTCAATAATTAACTTAGTACATATGTAATAGATTTCAGATTTAATGTGTAATTAGGAAGCCAATGTAGTCACAAGACTTTATTAGATGGATTAAGTCGAGGAAGCAGAAAGAACATTCATAACTATCAATTCAAAAAAAAAAAAAAAAAAAAAAAAAAAACCAACAATGTAATAACAAGCATCACAAGTAATATTATGCCATCTTCAAGCAGGATTAGAGAGGATGAAGAAGTTCTTATTCCTAAAAATGTTACGCCTATATAGAGAGAGAGAGAGAGAGAGTTATTATGCACTTACTTAGAAAGAAGTGGAGATCGTAATTTGAAGATCTTGAGAAAAATTGACAAAATTCAAAAATTTGCAAGAAGATAAGATTGCAATTTCTAAAAAGAAAAACCTATAAACTTCGTGTTTGAAATGAAAAAAGTTTTAGACATATAGATGAAACAACTTTTTAGTTCAGTTCATCCTCAGTGTTGTTATTGTTATTATTATTTTATCGTTTTTTGTTTTTGTTTGATTTGTTGTTAATGCTGGACTCTAAACTTCTTTATTTTCTTTCATTTTTTTCTCTCATTTTAACAAAATTGAGTGGGTGAGTTAGCTCTTCCTCTGCATTTATATTCTTACAAAATAATAATAACAATAATGACAATGACAATAATAATAATAATAATAATAATAATAATAATAATAATAATAGTTACTATAACTTTTGGGACTAGATGAGTAGGTGAGAGGGGAGGGATGAGGCTTGGACAGGAGCTTTTAGATTCAAAATTTGAGGATGTTTAATTTTTAATATTTACTAAACCAAGTAATAGAAAAATGTTTTTAATTTAAAATTTCTAAAAATTTTTTGATAATATTTTTATTTCTCTGTAATAAGTATGATTTATAGGCCTTATACCGTAAATAAAAATTTATTGTTAAAACATCATCATGAATAACCAGATAATCATTAACTAGATAAGGGCACATAAAAGAGTTAAATTGACATGCATTTTTTCCTTCAATAATATTGCATTATGGGAGCCTTTCAATATTATCCTTTCTAATTTTTAAAGTAAAAGACATTATAAATAAATAAATATTCTTTTTTTTTTCTTTTCTAGTGAAATGAATTGATCAGATCTCTTTCAAACCCATTATAAGACTTGGAAACAAAACGACAAAAATATAAAGTAAAACCCAGCAATTCTTATAACCTCAGCTTCTAGTTCCGCCAAGAAAAGAACTCACTACTTTTGTCTTTTCTTACTTATTTTACGCGTAAAACTTTTCGTGTGTTTCGATTTATAGAATGCAAGCTGCTAACGCTTCATTTTTTCTTGGATTCTTGATTCTGAGGACCCCATTTTTTTTTTTTTTTAATGTCCAATTTAGTCCTCTAATGAGACACGGTTGGGCTTTTACATATATAGCTAATGTTATATAAATGTGTGTATATGGATGCACGTATATATATATATATATATATATATATGAGAATGCAATTGTAAAGGTTTGAACTATAGTATATTTGTGTTTTGTGTGTCATAAATCATGCATTAGGGTTTTCTAAACGAATGCTTTTTATTTTTATTTTTATTTTTTATTTTTTGGTAAAAGGGTTTTAATAAGTTACCGGATTTGTCCACATAGATCTTATTAGGATAATTTATGTGTTTTCTCTTCTTTTAAAAGTGTGGTTTTGTTTTTTCATACAAATCATATTGGGAATGGTAAGTGATGAGAGTGCTGAAAGAATACCAATATAGTCGAGATATCTTGATGTGGTATATATATTGATTTTGCCACAATCATTTATTTATTAAAAAAATCAATATAAATTCGTTAATATATAATAAATGAATAAATATAATAATAGCATGTTAATTATATGGATTTCATGCGGAAAATGGAGATCATATAATTAAAAAGATGCTAAGAAGTCAAAACATAACGTTATATACTAGCTATAGGACGAGTTTCATAAGGATAACGTTTAGAGAACAAAAAAGTCAGTAAATTAAAATCTGAAAATGATATGGGCAAATAAATAAAAACAAATATATATAGATGAAGGCCTTCTGGCTTGGTTGTTGTCATCGTCAGAGGAAAGAGTAGTCACGGGTTTCCCTTGACACCAAACCCTCCGTCATACATACACAAAAATAAATAAATATATATATAAATATGGGTGTGTATATATAGACACGCATATAATATGTGGAAATAAGAATAATAATGCAAAAGGAGAGCTAGATATATCCAGCCCATCCCCCACCTATATGTGTCCATGCATGCCATTGATCTTCTCAACCCCTACACCACCTCTTGTCCAATTATTTATTAACACAACTATAATGTAAAGAATAATTTTTAAACGACATTAGATTTGCTATTCTTTTATGGAAAAAAAAAAAAAAAAGAGGCAAATATACTGTTCTAAAAACTCATTTTAAAAGAGAAATTGTACTGAATAGTATTTTTTACAAAAATAATTGAAATACAAAATAAGGATTTAAAACATTTGAAGTAAATAGACAGTTTATTAGGTAAATAGAAAATTTACAAGGTAAACAATAAATTTACTAGGTAAAAAAAAAAAAACGCATAATTTACAAGAATTAGATAAATAATTTACTTGGTAAATTTATTATTTATTGCTATGTATTATTTCAAATATTTCTAAAACATGCTATTTACTTCAGTTATTTATGTAAAAATATTATTTACTTCTTTCTCCTTCAAAAAAATAGCTATACTTTTTTTATTTAGAAAAGGCAGGTGACCAATCAATGATTTTTAATAAGTTGAAACGTAAATTAATATTGGTCAATCAGTAAAAAAAAAAATGATTATTTTTCAAATTTTAGAAAACTTCAGAAAAATTATTTAAAAAATTTCTTAAAAATTGCTATTTACCTAAATATCCCTTCCTTTATTTTGTTTTAATAATGATAAAAGATAGTTGATAATATATCTCAATTAGACTGGTATCATTGAAAAATCTATTTTGTGTTGAGCCCTTTACTTATATTATTAATAGATAAGAAATTAGAGAATAGAGAAAACTACATTCGCTTCGAAAAACAACAATCATATCCTTATAGGATCTATGTATTTGGGAATTGGAGTTAAAATCCTTTTTCCAGAGAAAAAAAAATCAAAGGAAAAAGTAAAGAAAGGAAAAGGAATGTATAATACAGAGGAAGACAACAATTACGACTGAAACCAATAAAAAAGGCGTGGAAGACATGTCCCTAAAAAACTAATATTGCATAATTAATTGTTATTCTTCATGTCATATGATTCAGCTCATTTAAGTTGGTAAAGCACAAATATGCAACAAGAACAAATATTATTGTGATTTGTGAACATTAGTAATATAGATATGGTCAACTATCAAAACAAAAACAAAATAATAGTGCAAGAGTTTGAAAGACGGTCCCTAAAAAAAAAAAAAAAAATGGAATTGTTAGAAGGCAAGGTAAAATTACAGGAACGCAAGAATTTATAGTTTGCAGCTGGCTACATGTGCGTAGCCACTTCCTTAGCCAATAAACACTCACATTGAATGAGTATATAAGGTTGACCTTAAAACCCTTACAAATATACACATATATGGATACATATATGTATATATGTATTCATATAGTTTTATCTCCCATTAATACAATTTATGAGGAGCCCTTTTATAAAGATTTACTCATTTTTTCCTCAATCAAAATGCAAGTTTCTATTTCCTTAAAAAATGAATCTATATTATTTTATATGAGAAAAATTTGTGAAATTTTATTATAAAGGTCGTACATAATCGATCAAAAGATATACCCAAACCAGGGTAAAATTAACAATTTTCAAGAATTGGACCACTTACCTTAAGAAGGGATTATAGTAATATTTAGGAAAGATCTTCAACCCAAGTTCCAGTTCTTGTACTTATAATATTCCACTAGAAATTAGCAAGCTTGTTTCAAACAGCTTTTTTTTTTTTTTTTTTTTTTAATTGCTTATGCTTGCATTATAAATTGGAGTGATGAAAATTAAGATTGATTAATTAATGTACTGCAGTTAATAAACAAGACCAATTATCAAGTTTGGTAATTATCAATGAATGTGGAAAATTCACGATCTAATATAAATGTCATTTTAGTTCTCAATCGAACGAATCAGAAAAATGTACTCCAAAGATCACTATTTTAACAGGTGATATATTGCTATTTATGTCAAATTATTTACCAAAATTTTTTTTGGATGTTACATATGCAATTGGTTTATTTTTGTTAAGTTATACATACATATTTTTTATAGATCATTTTTAAGTAATATATCCCTTTGTATCTCTATGTATAATGCATAAATTACAACTCTCTACTCACTAAAATAACGACATAACACTAAGAGACAATCATTTATACTTTAAAACACTGAGACTGTATATAAAATGTGCATGGACCTCTGAGTATTATTGATTAGAGTGCTGAATAATTTCTTGTTTAATATTTCCCTTGTGATTTTAATAAACTCTGATAGTGACATTCAGTCACACGGCATAAAAACACCACTAATCTTTCTTTATTAAAAAAAAACTAAATACTACAAATTTAGTAGCCAATTAAAATTAACCAAAAAAAAAAAAAAGTTATACTCGTAGCCCCATGATCATGGAATTTAGGACATCAATCAAAATTTCGTATTTAAGTACTATACGGGGTAGACTATTGTATTGTACTATGTCAAGCTAGTAGATCAAAACTAATTCAAAAAGAAAAGTTATTTTTTCTCTTTTTTTTTTTAAACAAGGAAAAAAAAAAGTGTTTAAAGAAAGATCCAAGAGCACCGCTAAGGTACTGTGGCCACCCTGTCCTCTTTTTGAAATGTCATTGTCTCATCTTAAAACCCCCTTAGCGCATACCTCCCCTTCCATGGTAGGGCCTCATGAAAGCTATGTAGATCTTTCCATTAACTCTCCCCCACCCCCGCCCCTCTCTCTCTCTCTCTCTCTCTCTCTCTCTCTCTAATATTTTCTTCTCTCTTCTACTCCCTTCGATTTGACACACAAAAAAAAAGATGAGATAAAAAAATATACTCTTTAATTTCAGTTATCTTTTTTTAATGGTAAAAAAAAAAAAAACATAGTGATGTCTTCACGTCTTCTGTTCAAGTCATTTAATTAAATTTCCTGTAATAAAATCGACTAAAATCACCAATGAGATGGTCAAAGATCCTTAATTAGATTCTCAACGGCTATCAAATTCAGATTTATAAAGACTAAAATTAAACAAACTCATGTGTAGTATTTCTTGAATTTGAGACGTGATAGAAGCGAAGATTATAAATAAGACCTCCTTAATTTGGGCTGCCTTAACTATTGATAAAAATAAAAATAAAAAATAAAATAAATAAAATAAAATAAAAAAACTATTGCTACCCCATTTCCTACTCTTGTCCTGATACCCACTTGCTTACATACCGTACAATCTCTCCCAATATAAGGAGGAGAGAGATAAATTTATGCCAAACCCATTTGAGATCGGTTGACAATAGTTCTATTCTCTCTCTCTCTCTCTCTCTCTCTATATATAGCTCTCTTCCTCCCTCTAAACTTTTATGGCAATTGCAGCCATATCAACTAGCACCCCTACCACTACCATGAGCCAAGAAAACAAGCCAAACACCACCACCACCGACAACAAGAGTGGTGATGACCATGAACATGACATGGTCATGCCCGGATTCCGATTCCACCCAACTGAGGAAGAGCTCGTTGAGTTTTACCTTCGCCGTAAGGTGGAGGGCAAGAGATTCAATGTTGAGCTCATCACTTTTCTCGATCTCTATCGCTACGACCCTTGGGAACTTCCCGGTAATTATTTATACATATAATTTATTATTGATATTTTCTCATCACCCCTTTTTTTAGGAATCCAAACAGCTAGGTTAAGTTTTCTCACCTAGCTAATTTATTATACATATAGCATCTACATATCACTATATATATGTGTATATGTGTGATTTTTTTTTTCTTTTGTGGTGTTTGATTAGCTTTGGCAGCAATAGGGGAGAAGGAGTGGTTCTTCTATGTGCCGAGAGACCGGAAGTATAGGAACGGGGACCGGCCTAATCGGGTGACGACTTCAGGGTATTGGAAGGCGACCGGAGCCGACCGGATGATCCGGTCGGAGAATTTCCGGTCCATCGGGTTAAAGAAAACCCTAGTTTTCTACTCTGGGAAAGCACCTAAAGGGATTAGAACTAGTTGGATCATGAATGAATATCGCCTACCTCAGCATGAAACCGAACGTTATCAGAAGGTATATATAAATTTATATAAATAATTTTGATATATTTATTTACATGTATATGTAACATTTCACTTAATTAAATTGGATATTACACTTGGGAATCTATATAAGATACAATTCGCAAACTTAAATTGAAAAAGATTTAGATTTCTGTCGAAAATTTCACAAAACTTTTTGTTCTATCTCAACTCCACTAGCCCTAGTAATTCAAAAATGAAGATTTTTCCTTTTTAATTTTCCTTGGAATTAGTTAGCAAAAGTAGTTGGAGGTAGTTTCTAAAATTTTCTTTCAGATTCTAAGCCATGAAATAAAAGGAAAAAAAGGAAAAGGAAAAGGAAAAAAGGAAGTTTGAAATTCAAGATATTGGATATCAGCTACAAAGAATATTACAATACTACAAGTTAACTAACATATAAATTCAAGATTAGTACATGCAATTCATGCATGAATTAACAAATAATGTAAATTCAGATCAAATACCCTTTTATTTGATAAAATCTATTTCTTAACTACATATATATGTATATAACAACTACCAGGTGCTTCTTGTGTGTGCAAAATTTTGGATTTTATGTTGTATAAAAATTTCCTCTTAATTGAATTCCTTAATTTACTCATGATCTCCAAAATCTCTTCCATTTCCTTTCTTGCTTTTCTCAGGCAGAGATATCTCTTTGCCGTGTGTACAAGCGTGCCGGTGTCGAGGATCACCCGTCCCTCCCTCGCTCTCTCCCTTCGAAAGCCTCTTCATCGAGAGCGGCGGCGGCAGACAACAAAAGGCAACCCCACAACACCATGGAAAGGCTCCAAGCTTTCGGAGAACAAGTACCGCCGCCTCCGCACCAATTCGAGGGGGAAAACACGAACGAAACCGACGGAAGCAGCAGCTCCGACGTCGCTGCAGGCGGCGGCGGAGGCGTCAATCTCGGCCTCTCCAAGCGCAAAGCTTATAACCGAATAAGAACCAGTTCGACAGCTCCTTCGATAAGCGCCGCAATTGCCCAACCTGTTGTTAGTTCAATGGATCAAGAAGAGGAAGCTGCGATGCTCTCGCCGCAGGCCCCGCCGAAGCAATTCTGCGCCACTACTCTCTTCACCGGCGCTTCCTCGGCGCCTCCGAATTCGATAGACGAACTCCATCGGCTAATTAACAATTACCAGCAACAGGCAGCTGGTGCTACTACAATTATCAGTCATCATCATCATCCTCAACAACAATACTACAACCAGTTCCATCCTTTGCCAATGCCGCTTCCGCCGCCGCAGCCGCAGCCGCAGCCGCAGCAACCGCCTCTGAATGCGCTGCCGAGCTACCTGCCGTCGGCCTTCTCCGACCGGCTGTGGGAGTGGAATCCGTTCCCGGACCAGGCTAACCGAGACCAGTACTCCAATCCCTTCAAGTAATGCCCAACTGAACATACTTTTTAATCAATATATATACTTAGGAGAGCACTATATTTGTGTTACTTGCTATGCTAATCTTATTTTATCCAGGTACTTTCTTCTCTATAATTCTAATCGTATTAGGATTTTGGATATATATATATATATATGAATCATATATATTTTGATTAATTAGTGACGATGTTTGCTTCTCGATTATAATTTATTTTTTCTTTTTATTTGGAAATTCTAACCTTACATATGATAATGAATCCATCAAGTAAAATTACCACTAAGTTAAAGCTTGTAATACGAGACATGGGTTATTCTGATTTCTTGCATACTAACTTTTTGTCCCCTCCTTTCGGACCCTACTAATAAGTGATACATGTATATAAGACTTATAAATTTGTTTTGTCTACTACTAAATTTTTGATATGATTATAGAATCATATATGGTTATATATATATGTGTAGTTAGTTCAACCAACTGTAGTGACTAATCTTTTTCTGTAGACAGTATAAAACTAAATCTACTTGTGTAAGATGAAAATTGTGATTAGATAGGTTCAATTTTTTTTTTTTAATATATATACATATAATTAGTTAGAGGTCTAGACCTTTGTTTTATATGTTTATTAGATATTTCAGTACTAGCTTTTTTTTCTTTTTTTTTTAAATATTGTTTGTGAATATTCTGTATGTTTACCTCACTGCCTATAGGTATTCTTTTTTAATAAGCTTTGAAAGGAGATTGTAATTTTCTTCTTATCATTTTTATTGTAATTTTATTCTTATCATTTTTAGTCAATATTCCTACCTAACTTTGTGGAGTAGTATTATTTTAGCTTAAAACATATATACACACACACATTTACATATGCATGTAGTTCATATATATGTGTGTGTGTGGTTTATATAAATGGTTAGGCTCTAACAGTGAGACTAAGTACCTGGAAATGTTGTCACTTGTCACCATATTATTATGTATATATATGTGTGTGTGTTTATGTATATAATCTGAAGAGGTAGATATTTTTAGAGAGGATATTGCAGAGAAAACCCGGACCCAGTGCCACATGCAAGCCTAGCAATAAACATGTACAAAATTGTCTCTCAATTTTGCCTTTTCTGGTTTCCGGGCTAGTAACTAATAATCCAGCTGATATACAAAGGAACTTTGTCTTTCTTCTTGGTTTTCAGTTACATAAGCTTATAAGATGTTAAAATGACAAAACATAAGTGTCAGTCAGGCCACTCAGAGCCACTCCATTTCAATTTTTCTTTCTCTTTTTTTCCCCCGTTGTTTATTGAGAAATATCATTGATATTAGTTATCTAGTACAGTACTAACAAGTTATTTTTTGTCTTAAAATAGCATACCAATATTGTCATATATATATATATATATATATGAAGAGAATGAAATAGCCCTTCTGATCAGGATCCTCATACTTTTCAATTAGGATTAAGGTTTCACATTAATATCACTTGATATTAAGGCTAAATATTGATAAATAGGATATCTTCTTGTGATCCATAAGGGTAAACAAGTACTTTTTTCTTAGGATAGGAAAAAAAAAAATTTTTGGTAACTTGGGTTGGCGAAATTCGAGCTTTATATTTTGTAAGGGAGTCAGATACAAAATTACCATTAAATATGTTCTTTTTGTAATCCATAGGCAGGTACATAAGTATTTCTTCTCATGACATTTTTTTTTTTAATTTGGGGCTTTGGGTATTCAAGTTTTACATATAGTGAAAGTGTTAGATATGAAATTATTATTCATCTATACACGCTTATAATTCAGTATTCTTAAGACAAAAGTAGGATACATCCAATATTTTTTTAAATGTACTGTGCAGTCCGTTTTTCAGCCACTAAAAGACAGTTAAATCAATCTAGCTAGATCGTTAAAAAATTTTATTATTGAAGACTTCATCTGAAAAAAAAAAAATCCAACTTTTAACAATACAAATTAAATATTTAACTATCATCCAGCGATCAAAAAACAGACACCATATCTTATTTTAAAATAATGAATTTTACCGTTTATATTTCAATTTTATTTAATTATCACCTAGTACAATGGTGAAATCAGAAGAGTATCTCTTTATCATTAATGTTCACTCTCTCTCTCCCCCTCTTCAATTTTAATTTGTTTCTCTCATATAGAATAGATAGAGCTGTCTCACTCTCACATAAATATATACATATATATATATATATAATATATATACACACATATAGCAGCTGCGTATTTATTAGTGGAAATTCTCATTGGGATCTGGACTAGGAGTGGCAGTACTAGTTGCACTTTTAGTACCACTACATAGCAGCTGAAATGTAGGGAGGCATAATTTGAGTGTGCAAACCTATACAGGGAAAAACTTACAATAAAAATTATACTTTCAAATATTAACAGTCTGATTTATGTACATATAATCATTAAAAAAATAAACTAATTATTAAAATAGTGGTATGAATCAACAGAATAAAAAATTAAAAATACACTTAATATGTCATGAATATTTCTTTTTATAGAGATTGCTGTAAATTTTGTTGCTACAAATTTGGTTGGTTGGGCCAATTATTATCACAGTAAAAGTCATGATCAGAATTTTAGACCACAGCGTGTGCACACACTGCATCACACAACAAAGCTTAACTTCTTGGCTGGCGTGCGTCATTTCTGTGCTGATGTATATCTATCATCCACATATATACAGCGATATAAATTAATATACATATACATATATATATATATATATAGCTTGGTGGCGTTACAATTTTTCCATAGAGAGGTCCATTCCATTTTTACCACATGCACTGTTAAGCACTGTGAGTCTGTGAACCTAGTCAATAGAATTATACTGCATGCTTTCCTTTTTGTGATAATAATATTATTATTCCTCAACCTAAAAATTAGTTACTTTATTATCTTTGACATTCCCAAAGGGTGGGCTAGTCTACTATAGCTAGGGATAAGATTTAGGAGTGATCCTCGATGATGATGATGATATGATGACAAGAAAATCTTATCTAGAACCTTCATTTTTATTAGTTTATATATTCGAGTCATGGTGGGGCAAGTTGCTAACTGTCAAAGACTTAAGATAAGAATCTTTACTATCTCATCTGTAATCACGACATTATTTTCAAATTCCATGAGCTTTTATGTGTCCAGAAAGACAACACAAACTCTAAAATAAAATCCGATTGTGAGGATATCATTGTTTTTTTTTTTTTTCTTTAAAAAAATCGTCTATGAAATCACTTTATTAAAAACAAAAAGAAAAGAAAAATCAAAGAGAAAGATTAAGTAGTAATTTGACGAACCCTTTTTCATTAAGAAGTCTTACCAATTTGGAGTTTTGTGAATTTGGAAGTTTTCTTTTTTCTTGTTTTGATACTGAAGAACTCATGATTTGACCCTCGAGAAGAAACAATTAGTTTGACTGACTCGTCAAAACTAAGGCATGCACCACAAAAAATAATATACCAATTATCTTTTTTGTTTTTCCTCCTCCTTATTCATTATCTATAGCTTCTAGATTTTTAATCAACTTATTATTTGTCTATGAAGTTTGTGAATGTACATAAATATTCATATGGATATATACATGTGTACTCTTTACCCGCAGACCCTCTAATTATATATATATATATATATATATATGTGCATTTTTAATGTTTCTTTTTGCACTTTGCATATTTATGTATGTAATTAAATTTTAGGAAAATAGGTAATTTTTAAACACTTAGTTAAAAAAAATGATCGAACTTTTATTAATTTTAGAAAATGATAGATGACCATGTAATTACAAGTAAAAATATATTTTTTTATTAATCAATCAAGGTTCCTGATTTTACAAAACTTCAGACCTTAAACCTACCCTCCGTGTTTTATTATATACTATATATTATATACTCCTTGCCTTAGCCCCATTTGGATCTATAATTTGAACTCATAATTTAAAAGTTTTGTCTATATTGTTTTCTCCCATAAAAAATTTGAATTAGATATTTAAATTTATTTTTCAAATCTAAGATCCAAACAGGTCATAAGCTTCTATTCCCTTCTTCACATGATGTTTATACCCTAAGAGATATCTCAATCTCTGTGCCCAAAAGATTGATTGATATTCACATGTTATCATCATATCCTTTATCTTTTGTTTTTATCCAAGGAATGAGAAATCATAACCCTAATTTTCCATTTAAGATGTTTCAAAAAGATATGTAAGAAAAGTCAACAATTATATATTTCATTTTAAAAGCTCCCATAGTTAATAAGAATTATTAACAAAAAATAATAATAATAAAGCTCTTATAGAGAGGAAAAGAAGAAGAAGAAGAAGAAGAAGAAAATCTTCACCCAAAACCCAATTCCTGACCGCGTTAAATTACTTGACAATGCCACCTGAACGCTGCTCATGTTGAGATCATTAGTGTATATGATTTTCCATTTGTTGTGAATTTTGCCAATCTCTTAAAAAAAAAAAAAAAACAAATAAAAAGATGATGAGTGTCTTCTTATACATACATACAAAACAAAGATTATAAATAGGATCAAACCTGCAACCTCCATCCAAAGCCCATCCAACTCCCTTTTCCATGCATTATTAGTTACATTTGATTGGGGGAAAGGAACGGAATGAAAAGGAAATGAAAGACGTCAAATTCTGATGTTGCGTAGGTAAAAACATGAAGAGTCATTCCTTTGAAATGGTTTTTCTCTCGTTTTGATGAGAATCGCCACCTGACCGCCCCAGTCATCTCTATTTAACTGTGAGTCCCAGCTCCTCCACCGCTCTCCTCCCCATATCCCACACTCTCCCCTCCTCCGCCTCCTCCCACCCAAACCAAATATTTCCCCTTACTGCCTCCCCTCCTCTGCCACCTAGATAAGATTTATCTCTTCCCATCCAGCCAAGGATGAAAATATTAGCACCGGTAGAAACACAATACTCCAATTTTATGAAAATTTTGGAGGGAAAAAAAAAAAAAAAAGACATCATTGGAACTATTAAAGAAAATTACGGAAATTACAAAATTTCTTTGAAACACACACAAATATATATATATATATGATATTTTTAGGATAGAATAAACTTTAAAAGGATACCTAAACAAACAAGTTTTAACAAGAAGCATACTGCATGTCCAATATCTCTTGACTAAAAGTAAGAAGCTCAAATGCATGTGATCTGAAATCCATCTTGATGTAGGCTATTATACTAGTATGTATCATGATATGTTATTTGATAGTGTTACATATAATTGGGATCATGTTACATATAGATTTGTTAATCTCTTTCCACTGTATTTTCATGAATTGAAATTATATGAATTCTCTCAATTTTTTGTCTGAGATAGTGGTGGTGCTCGAATAAGGATAATTGAAAGATCTATATCTGTTAAAGTTATCAGAATCGCGAGTATATTAGATAGTTGAAATGAAAAGCCTCATTGAATGAGTTGATAAATTGAAAATATCGAGGGGAAATTGTAGTAAATAGCAATTATATGAAAATAATTAAAATAAACAGCAAAGTTTTAAATATTTGAATGTAAATAGCAAATTTACTAGCTAGATACAAAATTTACAATAGAAGTAAACAAATTATTTACCTAGTAAATTTGTCATTTGTTGCTATATATTTACTCCAACGATTTTTCAAATAAGCTATTTACTTCAACTATTTATGTAAAAAAAAAAAATGTTATTTACTTCTTTTTCTCATATAGAAGAAAATCAGTTATGCAACTTTAAAACGTTAATAAAATTTTTAAAAAAAAATTTAACAAAATTACATCAAATTGTCAAAATTTTGAAAAGTTTTCGATATTTCTCCAAAATTTCCCTCACATTTCCCAAAATTATGTGCAAATTACACTGACTCGTAGAAATCAATATTAACTGATATCTCTATTTTTCATATTCTTATAGAAAAAATTTTCACAACCACAAAATATTTTGGTATCTCTCAAAAACCTAAATTTCAGAAATTTTGGTGTAATTTTTACTATACACCAGGCCAAAGTCTGATCACCCAGCACTTTATCGCCCTCCGCCCAATTCGTTGCCCTTATGTCTCCGACCAAATCGTCTCTGACTAAATCGTCTCCCTCAGTGAGCGGTCACCCTCCTTCAACTCATGCCCTCGATTGCACTGCCCGATCTCAGCTTCTCAACGTATTTTGTTTTACAATTTTTTTTTCTTTGAAATTTATTTCTTTTCACAAAAAAAAAAAAAAATCTAATTTATGATTTTATTCAATAAATAAATATTTATTAAAATAAGGGTAATTTTGTCTAACAAAAAAATAATTATATATATTTCATTCGGTTGTATTTGTAAAATTCTAACCAAGTACACGCATGCATACGTCTTTTTTTCCCTCCGCCTTTTTTCCCAGTTCTATTTGATCATTATCATTCAACCCCTACAACCAATCGTACCCTAAACGTCTTTTGGTGAATTTTGTGAAGCTCTTCTTCGCTTGATGTTGCTCTCTTCTTCCAGCTTCATCTGTTCGTCTCCATTGTTCCTTTGGTCTGTTTTTGGAAATATTTACCATAAAATCTCCCCACCAAATGTATTCATCAGAAATGTCTTACGTACCGAATTTAAAAATAAAAGATAAAATAAAATAATGCTAAAATTCTTTGAATAAGAACAAGTTTGGTTCTATTCTAGATCAGATTTAAAGATGGGAATTAGGAATACAAAGAGTTTCAAGAACCTGTTGCTTCTATTCGTATCAAATTAGCATATAATAATTAACATATTACATATTAATAATAATTTGCATATATTCAATAATCCAAGTTATTATTATCACCTTTTGTTTAGTTTCATGTATATTGATTTCGAGGTGAATTTCAAGGAATTGAGATTGTCCCATTATTTATAGCCTCTACCGTTTCGACTGATTTAACCGATTAATAATATATGATCATTTTCCCCTCAAACATCACCACACCCTCAAAGTA
>JAFMPE010113665.1:0-13731 GCA_024759925.1 Ficus religiosa | reverse complement strand
TCCGGATTTCCATTACAAACTCAGTAAAAAATAAAAAATATACACATATCTATATATTTATATGAAGATCTAGGCAGGGCTATATCTAAATAGGAAAAATGCTTGAAAATTTAGTAGGTGTCGTTCTGGCACATGCTGGTAAATAATAATTGTAAAGAATACTGTGAAGTTATAGTATTATTGCTGTGTCATAGCTTTTATCCATATATGCAATGTGCTCAGTTTGTCTTAAAATTTATTGCTATGTTCTCTTGAGAAATTTCAGGCCATTGATGCAATAACAGACAAATAGAAAGCCTGGAGTTTTTCCTTAGTAGTCGTTTTTGAAAGGACTCAAAAAAAAAAAAAAAAAAAAAAAAAAGGTTTTGTGATTTTCTTCAGACGTAGCTTGTAACGTTCTTGCAGAGAACATTTTGCTGATGATTAACTGTGCCTGAATCGATCTGAAAAGTGTTCATTTCTCTCTTGTACATTTCACTTTAACATTTTTCCGTAGGACCTACACTTCCTTTCTACACCAATTGAAAGGTCTTGGAGAACCCTTTGAAAGTAATTCTCTCATCATAGTATTGATAGTACTCAAGATATCCATCAAAATTACCAAAGTCTCAAAAATAAGACAACCAAGAGAGCAAAAATATAATTCCAAGATGACAAGCTCAAAATTAAACCCACATGATACCCAAATATCCTTAAAACATAAAGCACTCTCGAATTAAAACATAAGAAAAGAAAAGGACATCCACTGATCCACGGCATGATAATGAGGTGTCCACAAAGACTGACATGCAATCAGATCTGAGAGTCTCAACTTCAAAACAGACAAACGAAAACATAACAGAAACAAACAAACAAATCACAAACAGACTCAGACCTCTTTCAAAGGAAAAGTCCATTGGCCCATTGACCATTCTCCCCTAAGGGCTGCATCGCCTCCTCTCCAACAAGCTCCAGGTTCTGCTGTTCTTGACAGTTCTTCATCAAGTCCATGAACCATTGTGGTTGCGGTAGCGGCTGCGCCCTATGCCAGTTCTCCATGTTGGCCACCTCGATTCCAATGGGCCTATCCGTTGCAGCCGCAGGCACCCGCTCCGCCGTTGCCTGCTGCACCGCCACATCATTCCTCTGAAGCTGTAGTTTGCAGTCATCTTGCACCGGCCTCTGACTGAGCCTCTCGATCCTCCTGTCGATTTCCTTCAGGTTCTGGTCGATCACCGAGCCGAGATCGTTCAAGTCCAGGATGTTCAAACCCTGTAGGACGCTAGCCCCGCCCGTCAGGCTCCGGAACATGAGCTGGGTGATCTCCTTTTCGCGGTTATTCCTCCGCTGCTTCTTCAGCTGCTCGTTCGCCTTGTCAATTCGCTGCTGGAGAAAGCTTTCCATGTTCACCATCTTCTTGCACTGGTCCATCTCTGGCATCCTCCTGAACCTGGTTAGGACTTGTTGGACGCCCAACGACGAAGGGTAAACCTCCGGCTCGGGGTTGTAAGGGCTATAGATTATCGCACAGGCATCAATACCACATAGGGTGGTTAGTTCATTCACCTTTTTGATAAGTCCCTTCTTTCTCTTCTTGAAAGTGGCTTTCCTCATTGAGTCGTTGGTGATGTAGGCAAGGTTCACCTTCTTTCTCGTCATGGCTTGGGGAAAAAGGAAAATGGGAGAAAATAAAAGGGAAAAAAATGTGTATGATAGGAGAAGAAAAGGGAATTGTATGAAATGATTGAGGGGGGTATTTATATTGCTTCAAGTGATGTTGAGTTTTAAATTTATTATTATTATTTTATTTAATGAGAAATGATTTATTGCCTAATAAATTAAATGAGATATGGTGTTGTAAATGTCCTCGTTAGCAACGATAAATGCATGGAAATTATTGTTATACAATGAATTGGGACATGAAAGAACATTTTCTTAGACACCTTATAATGAATTACGGTTTAGTAGAATAATATCATGGTTATATAAGTGACAAAAGAAATGTCTTCATTGTCTCTCCCTCGACATTTAATAGTTCAAAATATCTTGTCATTCTTTCAAGATAACGTTCCTGATTAAAAGAAAACCATCAAACGAAAAAATATTCTGACAGCTTCAAACAACATACGTGCTTAGATATTTTCTTGTGTTTGTTATTCGTTGTTTTTTTTTTTTTTTTTAATCTTGCATTTAAAAAAAAAAAATCAAATTGAACCTTATTTTCTGAGAAACTTCTTTATGTTTAGCAAAGTGTGCTTCACATGGAACAAATTTAAATCAACCTACAGTTGAAATAGCATCTATGAGGGAAAAGAAAAGGGAAGCTTAAATTTCAAAAAAACTCAACGATAAAACTGCGGTTTGTTGATGAAAATAAAATAATGAAAAATCTACTCTTATTCATGGAAAAAGTAGGTGGTCACTGACATAATTTGTCACCAATCTTGTAATAATATATTGTCAATATGTTTTGTCACTATATAACTTTACATAATATGTAATTAGAAGGTTTTAATCTTTAATATGAAAATATTAACTTCAACCTCATCACACATAGAGGAAAAATATTAAATGATATGGTCATGTCAACACTATATTTATTATTTAAGAGCAAGTCGTACAATTTGATCAGGTTCACAAACTGGACTCACTCCTACTAGTTATGACCTAAATATATATATATATATATATGTAAATGTCAGGACCACAATTTTAATCTCAATTTTTAAACACCAACTTATATGGTATATGAATTGTCTTTTTTTAATTGGTAAGTGTTTAAAGTATTATCACATAAATTGATTTCATTTACTAATGAAAATATAACACATGAGTTGGTATTCAAAAAATTAGAATTAAAGTTAGTGTTCGTAGTATTACTCTTTTTTTTTTTTTTTGTATATATAAATTTATGGATATGCACTACACAAAGACATACATAAATGTGTGTGAGAGTCATCGTGATTTTTTTCTTAAATATCATACTAAATAAAGAGAAATGCTAGGGACACCAACTCTAATTCTAACTTTTTGAGTACCAACTCACGTGTTATCTATTCATTGATAGAACCAATTAATTGATGAGGTAATGCTTTAATTACTTATCAATTAAAAAATGACAACTAATATGTCATATAGATTGGTACTCAAAATTGTGATTAGAGTTGGAGTCTCTACCATTTTTTCTATATAAATGCTCCCCTGAATTGTATAAGGAATTTAATCTGAAGAAAATAATATCTAAATGTTCCTAATTTATAGAGAATATCCTTCGGACATCCAGTACAAATTCAGTATAAAAAAATAAAAATAAAAATAAAAATAAAAATAAAAAACAAAAAGATCAAGGGAGGGCTATCTAAATAGGTAAATTATTAAATTCTCTTGGTAGGTATTGTGAATCTGGCATATTGTGGTAAATAATAATAATAATAATGAATAAGGGGAGTTACGATATTTTTACGTCTTAGCGTTTCTCCATGAATGCAATTTTGTCCAATTGTCTAGTCATTGATTATTTTGTTCTCTTGAGGAATTTCAAGCCATTAATCCAGTAAGAGATAGATATATAAGCCTGAAGTCTTTTTCCTTATTATAACCCATTTATGAAAGGACTCAAAAATCATGATTTTCTTCAGCGCCTCGTAACATTCTTGCAAAGAATAATATACTTAAAATAAAACTATGATGACAATCACAAGGGTGGGAATCTAATCGATGATATTTTGCTAATTAAAACGTGCTTGAATCAATCTGAAAAGTGTTTCTTTGTCTCTTTATATTTACTCTTACATTTGCCAATTATAGGACCTTTACTTCCTTCATACAGCATTGAATGGCCTAGAGGAGCACGTTTTGAAGTAATTCTCTCATCAAAGTACTGGTCTTATATCCATTATTGTATTCATAGTGTGCTTGGTTTGTGTTGGGAATCACGTTTGGTAGACCAATTTGTCGTAGTCTGTATTCAACTTCCAAATGTGACGAAATTCAATCTTAAAATTGACAAACGATCACAAAATATTATTTTCATCGAAATGTTTTTCTTTTCCCTTGAACTTAGAGGTCTTAACACTATAGTATAGATCAATCTTTTTAAAGATTTGTAATTTTTTTTTTTAAATATATATATCAGATGTAAAGAGATCATCTACATGTTCCTCTTTTCTTATATTGTCTCGCACGTGCTAAAGTTTGTATCTGAACTAAACAATGCATAATCGAATCCAATAATCTGGATGCAACTGTTAATTATTTTCCAAATACTCGTGATTTGGATATTAATTAACCAAATTCTAAAAAATAAGATAACCAAGAGAACAAAATTGTTCCAAGATGATAAGATGAAAATTAAGGTATAATTAGATAACCCCGGCGGCCAATCCGCTGCAGCCGCCGTCACCATCGCAGTGTGCTCCCTGCTACTCCCTTTCATCCCCTCCATTGCGGCCTGCTGCACCGTCACGTCAGCCCGCTGAAGCTGAAGTTCAAGCTGCAGCTTGTTGTCATCCTGCAACGGCCTCTTGCTGAGCTTCTCCTTCCTCGTATTGATTTCCTTCAGGTTCCGGTCGATCACCAAGCTCAGATCGTTCAGGTCCAGGATATTCATACCCCGCAGGGCGCCCTCCCCGTCCGTTAGGCTACTGTACATGATCTGGGTGATCTCCCTTTCCCGGTTATCCCTCTGCAGCTTCTTTAGCTGCTCGTTCGCCTTGTCGATCCGCTGCAGGAGAAAGCTCTCTTGATTCACCATATTCTTACTTTGGTCCATCTCTGACATCATCTTAAACCTGGTCAGTACTGGCTGGACACCGGCTGACGAAGGGTAAGCCTCCGGTTTGGGGTCATAAGGGCTGTAAATTATTGCACAGACATCGATACCGCTAAGGGTTCTTAGTTCAGTCATCTTTTTGATAAGCCCCTTCTTACTCTTCCCGAAGCAGTCTTTCCTCGCCTTGTTATCGATAATGTAGGCGAGTTTCACCTTCTTTCTCCTCATGGTTTGGGGAAAAAGGATAATAGAAGGGGGCAAAAAAAAACTGGTGTCTCAAAGGCAAAGAGAAGGGAATTGTTGTGAAATAGATGAGGGAGGAGAAGGTGTATCTATATTGCTTCAAGTGATATTGCATTTAATACTTGTTGTTATTATTATTATTTTTTTATGAGAAGTGATATATTGCCTAATAAATACCATGAGATTTGGTGTAAACTTTATTGTTTTAAATTAATGATAAATGTGGGAAAGTTATTGCTATTTTGTAATGATTTGGGATGAGAAATAGACATGGGAGAAAATTTTCCTAGGCACATTAAAAATTATGGTTTGGAGAAACTAGTGTCTATCGTCAAATGGCAGCAGCATCAATATCAAAAGATTATGCATATAATTGTTACACGATAAATTATCAGAGAATTATTCAATAAATGCTAATGTGATTGTTTAATCTTTGTTTCCAAGGGTACAGAAAAATGGGTGCACATTTTTGGTGACTAAGTCTTTCTATGGTACTACTTAATTTTGAGAATCTGATAGGCTCTTTTTAATTGCAGTGAACAAATTAGGCTTTTAGATACATGCTTTACACTTAAATGACTAGGATTTAAAGAGCAAGATGCAGTCCTATGGTAATGCAAGAATACTAGATTGGTGACAACGCGTAGTGTTGATACGAGAATAATGTGACAACGATACATAATATCATAGCCTCATATATATAAGAGTTAATCTATTGTCAACAATGTATAAAATATATATCTTTCATCGTTTAGACTTGTTCTTGTTGTCTATAGGTAGAGAAAAATATGTGATCAGACATCAAGCAGCAAGACAATAGTATTGCAACTTCTTAAGTTTTAGATTGAAATGAATAGTATTGATTGGAATGAGAAATGGACACTGGAAATCATTTTTGGACATTGTATAGGTTTAGGTTTGAAAGAAAAAAGATATATATACACATATATATATATATATTTGATTAATTATAGCTATCATACAACATTGTATGGCTAGTCTGACGTGACATTATGTTCTCTAATTTATAATGGAGAATGAAAAATAGCATTAAAGTCCGACATCATATGTACGTTAAGGATTTACATATATAACGACTAAAGATAGATCAATAACTTCAATTCCAAAAACGCCTCTTATCCAATTTGCTACCAGTGAAAGATCCCCAAAAAAATTTAAAAATTAAATAGTGTTTCATGGAAATATGCGACAATATGACAAGTTTTGTATCTTTTTTTTTTTTTTTTTTTTTGGGGGGGGGGGGGGGGGGGTGGTAACAATTTGACAAAGCAAAAGTACGTCACTTGCTGCTGATATCCTTACGCGCTTTTTCATTGTTCGTGTGAACTTTAGGAACTCAATGTTTTTTTTTTCTTTTTCTTTTTTTCAAAGATTACATTGAAATATCTCTAATTATTATCGAAACTAAAGTAAAACCCAAAACTAAGGCCGGATTCCCTCTTTTTCTTCACGTTTCTTCCTTCATGAGTGAAGGATAAATATGTGTGTGATAATCATGAGGATAATTTTCCTAATCATACTAAATAAATGCTTCCCTCGAATGTTAAATCTTTAGAAAAAAAAAAATTTAGATCTTCATAATTTTTAGAGAATATACTTCGGATATCCATTACAAACTCAGTTAAAAAATAATAATAAATAAATAAAAAGATCTAGGGAGGGTATCTAAGTTGGAAAATGTTGAAGTTTTAATAGGTGTCAATCTGGCATGTGCTGGTAAAGAATAATTGTGATGAAAATAGTGAAGTTATGGTAATATTGTTGTGTCTTAGCTTTTATCCATATATGCAATATGCCCACTTTGTCTAACAATTTATTGTCATATTGTCTTGAGAAATTTCAAGCCATTTATGAAAGGACTCACAAAAAACGTTTTGTGATTTTCTTCAGTAACTTGTAACGTTCTTGCAGAGAACATTGTGCTCGAATCATCCAGAAAAGTGTTTATCTTCTCTCTTGTACATTTCACTTTTACATTTTTCCATGGGACCTTCACTTCCTTTCTACACCAAATATCGAAAGGTCTAAGAAAGCCCTTTGAAAGTAATTCTCTCATCAAAGTATTGATCTTACATGGGCGTTTGAACTAATGCTCATGATCTGGATCATAATTAACCGAGTCTCAAAAATAAGATTAACCAAGAGAGAACAAAAACATAATTCCAAGATGACAAGCTGAAAATTAAACCACATGATACCCAAATAAGTTCAACATCGAAAGATCCTCATGACATAAAATACTATCAAATTAAAACAACAGAAGAGAAAAGGGAAACGACAACATGATGAGGTGTCCGCAAAGACAGACATTCAATCAGATCTAAAAATTCTCATCAACTTCAAAACAGACAATAACATAATAGAAAAAGACAAACAAATAACAAACAGACTCAGATCTCTTTCAATAGAAAAACCCATTGGCCCATTGACCATTCTCCCCAAAGGATAGCATCACCTCCTCTCCAACAAGCCCCAGGTTCTGCTGCTCTTGACAGTTCTTCATCAAGTCCATGAACCATTGCTGTTGTGGTTGCGGCGGCGCCCTATGCCTGTTGTCCATGTACCCAGTGGGCCTATCCACCGCAACGCTCTCTCCGCCAATCCCTGGCACACCCCCCGCCACCGCCTGGTGCGGCGCCACGTCAGCCTGTTGAAGCTGCAGCTTGATATGATCATCCTGCAGTACCGGCCTCCGACTGAGCCTTTCGATCCTCCTGTCAATTTCCTTCAGGTTCTGGTCGATCACCGAGCTGAGATCATTCAAGTCCAGGATGTTTAAACCCTGTAAGACTTCAGCCCCGCCTAAAAGGCTGCGGAACATGAGCTGGGTGATCTCGTTTTCGCGGTTATTCCTTCGCTGCTTCCTCAGCTGCTCATTCGCCTTGTCAATCCGCTGCTGGAGAAAGCTTTCCTGGTTCACCATCTTCTTGCTCTGGTCCGTCTCTGGCATCCTCCTGAACCTGGTTAGGACTTGTTGGACGCCCAACGACGAAGGGTAAACCTCCGGCTCAGGGTCATGAGGTCTATAGATTATCGCGCAGGCGTCAATACCACAGAGGGTGGTTAGTTCATTCACCTTCTTGATAAGTCCCTTCTTTCTCTTCTTGAAAGTGGCTTTCCTCATCGAGTCGTTCGTGATGTAGGCGAGATTCACCTTCTTTCTCGTCATGGCTTGGGCAAAAATGAAAATGGGAGGAAATAAAATGGGAAAAAAAATGTGTATGATAAGAGAAGAAAATGGAATTGTATAAAAAAAAAATTGAGGGAGGAGGGGGGGTATTTATATTGCTCCGAGTGCTATTGAGTTTTATATTCATTATTATTTTATTGAATGAGAAATGATTTATTGCCTAATAAGTTCAATGAGATTTGGTGTTGTTAATGTCCTTGTTAGCAATGATAAATGCAGGGAAATTATTGTCATGTAATGATTTGTGATGACAAACGGGCATGGGAGAACATTTTCTTAAACACATTGAAATAATTAAATTACGGTTTAGAGAATAAGAATGTCTGTCGTCAAATATTGTTACTTGATAAATTGTCAGAGAATTATGTGATAAAATGGTAATGTGAGTTTTAAAAGTGGTTTCATGTTGTTTCTATGAATAAAGAAAAATGGGTGCTCATATAAATGGCAATTAGTCCTTAATTCGGAACGACTTAATTTTTAGAATCTGGATGTGCAATTAGAAATATTTGGTATTAGATACTTGTTTTATCCCAAGAATACCTGGACTTAAAGAATAATCGTACGGTTGTCAATGGTAACAGAAAGACAATATTTTTGTATTCAGATAGACTGAAATGAGAAATGGGCATTAGAGAACATGTTTGAACATTTTATTTGAGTTTTAAAAAATATGTAAAAATACCTTTACATATATGATATATGTAACTCAAAGTTTTTAGACCGAAGGCCATAACTTCAACCTCATCGCATATAGAAATATGGATATGTACATTAAGAGAGAGAGAGAGAGAGAGATACACGTATATGTATCTGTATGTGTCTATGAAGAAAATTATTACAGCTTGAACCCAATAGAAAAAATAAAAATATCCAAATAGAGTAAATAAAAATAAAATAAAAGATCTAGGGAGGGCTATTTAAATAGGTAAATACTTAAATTCTAAATATGTGCTTATATGGTCTGTTGGTAAACAATTATTATAATTAACAATTGTAAAATTATAGTATATTGTTATGTATTAATTTTCATCCATAAATGCAATGTTCCAGTTTGTCTAATCATTTATTGTTTGTTCTCTTGACCAATTCCAAGCCATTAAGTAACAGAAAGAGTAGAAGGCTGAAGTCTTTTTCTTATTAATTATGCATTGTAACGTTCTTGAAACGTAAATGAAACTGTGATTGAATTAATTAAAAAAGTGTTTCTTGTATTTACTTTTGCATTATAGGACCTTCACTTCCTTTTTACACCATTGCGAGGTCAAGAAGAGCCCTTCAAAATTAATTAGTAATTCTCTCATTAAAAGTATTGACCTTAATTTTATTACGTATTCATTGGTTTGTTTGGTATGTTTTGGGGTTCACGTTTCGTAGACCACTTCTCATTTTGTGGATTGAACTCCAAAATGGGATGGATGAAATTCAATGTAAAAGTTGACCAAAACAATGAGAAACCATTTTCATTCGATTGTCTTTCTTTTATCTTGAACTTGAAGATGGAAACTCGAAGTTTAGACCTCAACATTAGAATGCTCGTGCGGCATTTTGTATTGACCAATGTTTTTAAAGCTATTTGTTTTTCTCTTTGTATAACGGATGTCCTATAGGAATAATCTAAGTGTTCCTCTTTTATGATACCGGTGTGCAACCGAATGTTGAGAGAAAAGGAAAGCAACAACATGCATACTAAAACATCAATGATAGACAGACATGCAATAAGATCTAAAAAGTCCCACTTTAAAATAGATAAAAACATATATAACAAAAACAAACAGACAGAATCACTTCTCTTTCGAGGAGAAAACTCATTTGCCATTAGCCTACTAACCACTCTCCCCAAAGGGCATCATCACCTACTCTTCGCCAAGCTCTATGTTCTCTTCTTCCGGACAGTTCTTCATCATGTCCAGGAACCACTGAGGTTGCGGCTGCTCCCTGCTATGCACGTAGTTCATGTCGGCTGCCTCCAAACCTAGGGGCGAATCCACCGCAGATGCAGCTACCAGTGCAGGGCTTTCTCCATCTCCGCCACTCCCCAGCATCCCTTCCGCTGCCACCTGCTGCACCACCACATCAGGTTGTGGCAGCGGTGGCAGCTGTGGATTGCACTCATCATGCATTGGCCTCCCACCGAGCCTCTCGATCCTCTTTTCTATTTCCTTTAGGTTCTGGTCAATCGCCCAGCTGAGATCGTTCAGGTCCAAGACTTTCAAATCCCGCAGGACGCTATCCCCGCCTGTCAGGCACTGGAACATAAGCTGGGCGATCACTTTTTCGTGGTTCTCCTTCTGCAGCTTATTCAACTTCTTGTTCACCTTGTCGATCCGCTGCTGGAGAAAGCTTTCCTGGTTCAATATCTTCTTGCTTTGGCCCCTCTGCGGCATCGTCTTGAAACTGGTTAGGATTTGCTGGACACTCGATGACGAAGAGAAAACCTCCGGCTTGGGGTCATAAGGGCTGTAGATTATCGCGCAGGCATCGATATCGCAGAGGGTGGTTGTTTCCTTCATCTTGTTTACAAATCCCGTCTTTCTCTTCAGGAAAGTGGTTTTCCTCGTCGAGTCATTGGTGATATAGGCGAGGCTCACCTTCTTTCTTTCCATGGCTTGGGAAAAAGAAGAAGGGGAGAGGAAGTAAAGGGGAGAACAGATGTATGAGAGAGGAGATGAGAAGGGAATTGTGTGAAATAGTTGACGGGGAAGGGGGTATTTATATTGCCTTAAGTGTTCTGTTTGATGTTCTTTTTTTTATTTTTTATAGAAGGTATTATTTACCTTGTATATACCAACGAGAGATGGAGTGGTAAACGTCCTTGTTAGAAAACATAAATGTGGTGAAATTATTGTTAGGTTGTTATGATTTGGGATGAGAAATGAGCCATGAGAGAACATTTTCTTAGGCACGTTATAAAATAGGGTTTAGAGAATGAAATCATCAATCATCATGGGTCAGGTTCATCGATAATAAAAGATTGCGTGCGCAATATTTTTACATGACAAATTGTCGGAGAATTATGCGACAAATGCTAAAAATTAGATTGAAAAGTTGTTCAATGTTTTATTTATTTATTTTTTTTTAATTTAATGGACAGAGAAACATGGGTTCTCATATTAAGTGACAAAGCCTTAATATGATGGAACTACTTAATTTTTAAAATCTGAGAGACACTTTTTAGACTGGAAGGAAAACAAATTATGCTTTGGATACATTTTTACCTTAAAATTACAAGGATTTAAAGAATAAAGCGCGATCATTGTCGATGGTGATGCGAAATAAGACGGTTGACAACGTGTAATATTGCTAAAATATGATAATTCCTTAAGAGAATTAGGTGGAATATAAAATACTATCATAGTCTTGTATGAGTGATAGCATATCCTTAATTGTTTAGACGTGTTCTTGTTGTCTATGGGCAGAGAAAAATGTGTGCTCGAATATCAAACAACAAGACAATAGTATTGGAACTTTAATTTGAAGTTTTAGATTCAGATGAATTTACGTTGATTCGAAAGAGAAATGGGCATTAGAGATCAAGTTTGAACATTATAGAAGGCTTCGGTTTAAAAGAAGGAAGATATGTATCTTTTATTTAGTTATAATTACAAGACGACGTTGCATGACCGGTCCGACGAGGCATCTACATTTGTTTAATTTATAGTTATTAATGATAAATAGCATTAATAGACTGATATTATATGCACGTTGTGTACTTATATAATATTTAAACACTGATTAAGAGTGTTAACTTAGATTGCAAAAGAAGCTTCGTTTCTAGTCTTCCATCCTATAGAAGATCCAAAAGAAAAAAAAAATTTGGAGTTATGTCACGATATTAAAAAAATTTTCAATAGTATTGAAAGTTATAATCTTCTGAAAATTGTTCCTTCGTATGGTTGTAGGCAAAATATAGCGATAATTTCATAAAAGGTGAAGAGTTTGATTCCCCCACCCCAGTTCAAAAAAAAAAAAAAAGTTCTTTGGCTATGTTTGAATAACCAGTGACTACTCAGAACAAATTACCGCTATCTTAAATTTGGTACATTGGATTGTTAACAATTTAATTTATTATTGATTTTTTTTTTATTTTGGGAAACTTTAGAAGTGGGGATTGAAATTAATTCTCTGATATTTTTACACAAAAATAGTTGTGAAATTACTGCTAAAAGACTCAAATGTGAAATCTATTATTTAAACAAACACTAATTCAATGGTTTTGAGTTGCCAATAGATATTACACTACACTTTTCTTCCTTTTTTCTAAAATAATTGAGAAACTGACCTTATTCTACACTAAATAATACAATAAAAAGAAATTGTGCCAATTCTTCAGTTTACCTATTAAAATTGCAAAGTGGAGAACCATATTGTCTTGGAGCATCTATAAATAGGTAAATGCCTAAATTCTTAATAGCTATCTGGCATTTGTGGTGAACAAAAAACAATAATTTTGATTTATTCTTGAAAGGTTTATTTTATTTTCTTGGAAACTTCAGAGGCGGGAATTCAAACTATCTACTTTTAGAGAGAATGAAAAACTCAAATGTGCAATCTATTATCTAAACAGACACTAATTAATTCAATGATTTTTGAGTTGCCAATAGATATCACACTACATTTTACTTCTTCTTTTTTTTTTTTTAAAATAACAAAAAAGAATAACCTTATTCTACAAGAAACTATACAACAAAAACAAATTGTGCAAATTCTTAATTCTACCTATTTAAAATGCTAAATGGGGTGCCATATTGTCTTGGAGCATATACAAAAATGTAAATGCTTAAATTCTTAGTAGGTATGTGTATGTGGCAGTGTGGTAAACAAAAAACAATAACTATAAATGAATAATGTGTAGTTATAGTAGATTGTTATGTCTTAGTTTTTCTAATTAATGATATCAATAAATGCTCCCCTTGATGTACATAAGGAATTAAATCTGAAAAAAATATGTCTAATATTTTTCTTATTTGTAGAGAATATGCTTCGAATATCCAAATAGTAAAACTAAAAATAAAAAGATCTAGGGAGGGCTATTAGAATAGATAAACACCGAAATTCTTAGTATTCGTTAATATGGTATGCTGGTAAACAATAATCATAATGAAAAATATGTATTATAGTATTTTGTCATGTCTTATATGCGTTGATATTGTACGCTGATAAACAATAATCATAATGAAAAATGTGAAGTTTAGTATATTGTTATGTTTCTAATGATACAAATAAATGCTCCCCTTGATGTCTATAAGGAATTAAATCCGATAAAAGTTATACGTCTAATTAATAACTTTCTAATTTATAGAGAATATGCTTCGAATATCCAAATAGTAAAAATAAAAAGAAAAAGATCAAGGGAGGGCTATTTAAATAGGTAAATACTTAATTTCTTAAATATATGTTAATAAGGTATGTTCGTCACGATAATTATTATGAAAAATTGTGAAGTTATAGTATATTGTTATATATTAATTTTTGTCCATATTATAAGCAACGTGCCCAGTTTGTTTAATCATTTATTGCTTTGTTC
>JAFMPE010113652.1:1700-13862 GCA_024759925.1 Ficus religiosa | reverse complement strand
TTAATAATAATACTAATAAGATACTAAACATACTTGTTAACTTAGTTATTTTAAATTAGTTAAGCTCGGCATTACATGCGTGTCAATTTCGGTTCGTGTCGTGTTAACCTGTTACGGGTTCGTGTCGTGTTTGCGTTGCAATTTGAAGAAATTTTCGTATCACGAGTTGTGTACGGATTGGAAAAGTCAAAAATCGACACGGCTCTAGCATGACATGAGATACAAATTGCTACCCCTAATGTGAATAGTAAAAATTAGTTTTGAGTTGAGAAAAAAGATTAAAAAAAAAAAAAAAAATCTAAAAACCAGAAGTCTAGTAATGTGGCTTATGTAAAGCTAGATTGCTGCAAGATGAACGGCGAAACTACGTATTCAGAAAGAATGCGTCCGGCTTTCGCTGTAGCAAACGGAGTTTGAAAATCATTCAGTCAAGAAGAAATGCATTATTGTCCCTTTATCATAGCCTAAAACTAAATAAATAAATAAATAAATAAATGAAGAATAAACTCGTACTCACCACCCCACTTCTATAAATCCAACCCTTTCATTGCACGACGATACCACGTCACATAGAGAAAAACAAGATCGAGCGAGCAAGTCTATATCAAAATGGCTTACAATAATGTCAGGAATGAAACAAGTTTTTTTGAACTTGCTCTTGGTTTTCTTGTCCATTTTCTTTGGTGGTTTCATAATTAATCTCTCAGAAGCTCACAAGGCTCCAACCACGTTTGTGTTTGGAGATTGCCTTGTTGATGTGGGTAACAACAATCACGTGACATTAATTAGCACCCCGAACAGGCGAATTTTCCTCGTCATGGCATCGACTTTCCGGCCAGCGTGGCAACTGGGAGGTTCAGTAATGGCAAAATTGTTGCAGAATTCTTAGGTAAATTTTGGTACTTGTCAAATCAAAACATGCATGTCATGTACTCGTGGTTAATGGCTTATTAATCTACCTGTATTTCTATACCTATCTCTAATTCTTTCTTGAGTTTAAATTGTCCCACCAATATTTTCATGTGCCATTTTCCCCGGACTTTTTTTTTCCTCTGCTAATTCAGTGTCTCAGCAAGCATGTGGTGCACCAGTTGCATTCAAATGTGATTTGTTTTTAGTTTAATCATTAACGGTTTATTATTACAATTTTGTAATCAAAATTTTAAAGTTCATAACTTTGTATATGCAAGTTCAAATGTGATCGTTTTCTTTGAACTGTGTATAATTTTGAAACGAACGAAACAAATTCGATATTGATATTTCTTAGGCAATTGTCATAATTTTTCAAGCACATATTAAATTAATTTTAGCCAACAATTTTTTCTTCTTTTTTGGGCAGCTTCTTTACCATCATAACGCACGTAAGTTCATGGTGATCGGAGTCGGAACCATCGGATGCACGCCATGGCAAAGGTTTCAGAACTCAACAAGTTTCTGCAATGCAGGATTAAATCAGCTATCCAAAGCCTACAATCATTCCGTTGTGTAAATGTTAAAGGAACTAAAATCAGAGTTCTAGGACTTTCACTACTCCTACTTTGATTCTCACTTTGTCACGAACAAATTCATGACTTCACCATATTTCTATGGTACTATATAATTGAATATAAATAGATATATACACACATATATAGATATATATTTATTTTGATATGCGATATCAAGAATTATTCCTAACACATCTCATCAATTAGGTTACAACAAATTTTAAAATATCACTTACATTATATACATGTATAAAGAAGTTACAAGGATCTGTCTGTTAAAAAGGGTGTTGATCAATCCATAAACAAATACTATAACAGCTTAGCACACTTTTCCCAGTACATTTCCCATGAATTTGGGGGAGCTCACTCATGCCTAAGCGAACGACAATGTTTTGCATGGAATTTCTGTCGTTTTTCTATAGGCAGAATAAGATATTGGTTATTGTTGACCAGGCATAGAATCCACATTTCTAGCTTATTGGTGATCAATACTCATACATGTACGAGTTTCTTCCATAGATATAAATTATATATATATAAATATAAATACACATATATATATATGTTTGTGTTTTCTATTTGTAGTTTTTGTACTACAGATTGGAGTTTTGTGTGTGTTTCCAATGAAATGGGATGTGTTAGTTTGGTACTTTGATATTGATCAATATCTTAATGATCAATTATTCCAATATTCATTTTGACCTTTTTTTAATTTAAAATTTGACTTTGTACTCAACACATGAAAAAACAAAAACAAAAAAAGGGGGGGGGGGGGGGGGATGAAAAAATATATATAAACAAAATCGTACGCTATATTCTTGCCACAAAAACAATGTAAAAGTTCTGACATATTTGATATGTTGTTCATACTTAAACGTTAATATGTTGTTTAAAATACTACATCTAAATTTGACATAAATTTTAAGGATTTGTGGATTAATGACACTTTTAAATAAGTTTTTTTTTAAATAAATAATCAAAGTATTGTAAAACTAGAAAAATGATCTAATTTATTTTTTTAAATAATGAATTAGTGATCGACCAATGTTAACATGAATTTTTTACTGATTTACTGTGGTTAATCATTTCTCTGTTTGGACGGCTTATGATTTAGCTTAACTTATCTAATTTGGATAAAAATAAACAGCTTATGGTTGAAATTATTTTTTACCATTTATTGTATCTTTTATATACTTTTACAACTCTCTAAAAAAATAATAATTAAAGTCAACTACAAATTTTACTTAAAAATTCTAATAACAATATATTAGGGAGTGGCTTTTCCAACTTAAATTTTAGAAATTGGGAAATTTACAATTAATTAACATGTTGCTACTGGACTAAAAAAGTTAGCTTTGGTTGAGGCTTTTCATTATCCCAATTACGAAAATAAACCCCATTAATTACACAACGGCCCAATTGTTTAAAATCCTCTAACGCCATTCGAATGCGTTGGAAAGTTTGTTTGTTTGTTTGTTTGTTTTTTTTTTTTTTTGGTACGATCATATTTTCGGTAAAATTGAGAAATATTAAATTTTGTATATGGTTGATCTCAATATTTGTCAAATCAGATTGGACTGATTTGCAAATTCTCGGATTTTCATTAATTTCTTGATTTCTCTTCAGTAATTTCTACAACGACTCGGTTTTCATTCAATAACATCAAAATAAGCTCGTACTAAAATTTCTTTAGTCTTTTCCACTCTTTATTTTCTTGAGGAAAACATAAACGAAAAAAAAAAGAATATTATTTATATTAATTAAGATAAGTCCTATCATTTAGTATAAACATCCTTATATCACAAGACTAATTTATATATTTTAACTATATATTTATATCACAATACCATATTGTCATGGTCAATTGCAGTCTAATAACAACAAGACCTTGTTTATATATATATATATATATATATATATATATCAATAACAGCCCACCCATTCAATATCTTTGGAAAAACAAGTGCAATACTTTTCAGAAGTGTGAAAAACCCTAGAGAAACAGCTAGGGCTTTCAGCTGCAGAAAAGCTCTTGAAGAACTCCATCTTTGTAATTGCCATTGGAAGCAATGATATAAAGGCTTTGATCTCAGACTCCTACACCCCCCCAAATATGAGTCTCGCCGAGACCCGCCGGCTATATGTGCACGCGATGGTCGACCATCTGAGACTAAAATTACAGGTAAGAAAGTATCAATGAGGTTGAAAAGTTTAACTCGCTAATCTTTTTTTTTTTTTAGGAAGAAATATATAGAACTAACCGTAAAGAAAAGAAGAAAAAGACCTTCACTCAGCAACTTTTGTTTTTCCCTTCTGTTTTTTTTTTTTTTTTTTTTTTTTTTTTTTTTTTTTTTTTGGCCCAGTGAAATCCTAACTATTTATTTTTTGAAATTAAAACTGTACTCCTAAATCTTTTTGTTACAAAGGATTGAGAACACATATCTAATTTTGATGTCTCAAATTACGTCTAATTAATCATGTTATAATGCATCATTAAAGGAAGTTATATGTTAAAGTAATCAGTTACAAAATATCTAATTTCATTTAATGACATATTATAATATGATTGATTAAATACTATTTGAGATATAGAAAATCAAACGGCTTAACACAAAACTTGTCATTAGACATACGCATATTTTTGTCTGTCTCTATATAAAACAACTTGGTCGAGAAAATGTATGTCTAGTGGAAAAGAGAGAGTAAAGAAATTAGAAGAGGAATTTTAAAAGTAAAAAAAAAAAAAAGAAAAAGAAAAAGTGAATATCCAAATACATAATTTCACTTGGACTATGAATTCAAACCTTTGAAATAAACAGACATTTTGTTTTAGAGCTAATTATAACCTAATATTTAGTTTTTTTTTAATTACTCGTGTTATTATTTTTAATCTGATTTCTTTTATATATATATATATATAGGTTAATTAAAATTCTTGTTTATTTATTTTCTCTGGCAGAGTTTATATAGCGACGAAGCACTCAAGTTTGTGATATTGGGGGTGGGAAACATTGGGTGCAGCCCCTCAGAAAGGATTAAGGTCTCAGCAGACCAATGCAATAGAACACTAAATAGATGGTCATTTGTGTACAATAAGGCTTTAGGGCTAAACCTAAAGCAAATGAAATATGATTTAGAGGCTTTACACTACTCCTTCTTTATTACTTACAATGTCACCTCCAACTTAGTGACCAATCCAAAGGCTCATGGTACGTCTAAAAATATCTTTTCTCTTCTCTTCTATCTATTGTTTGATTAGTACTACCTATAATTAATTAATTAGGAAGTAATTTTTTTAAAATTAAAATTAGTTATTAGCGCAGGTAAATATTGCTTTAACCATTTCTTTAATAAAATAAACAATTGTTCTCGTTTGTGCTCCATTGACTTGACGAGAAACGTTATCAATTTGTCTCTTAAACTTTAAAAACTCCCAATTGATTAATCCATTTTGTTAAAATTTTTATTAGAGAGATGGAAAAAGAAGGGAGTGTCTGCTATCAAGTGGTATGTGTTTGTCTGTTTTTAATATAAATTCTAACATAAAGCCCGTATGGTTTCAAGGTGATTCTAATAAAAGTGGTTAAGTAATGTTAGTCTAAATTCATAAACAAAATGAGAGTTTCTCATTTTTTTAAATTCAAGAGACAAATCGATAATGACCATGAAAGTCGGGTACATATGTGAGATTGATTCAATAAGTAATAAGCTAGACAAAAGAATAAGATGTATCTCTATTGAATATCAACCTAATTGAAATGTACTACTTTATTTCATATCAATTATCACCTTTCCATCGATTTTTTTTTTTTTTTTTTTTTTTTTTTTTTTTTTTTTTTTTGCAATGCATTCTTTGAACTTTTGGATAGTGCAAAGCTTGCTTCTTGCATACACCCTTCTTTAGTTTTCTTTCAAGTAATCTCTCTCTCTCTTTTCTTTTTCTTTTTGCTTAATTAGTCTTCTGTATGATAGTTTTCCTTTTGAGTTTTTTTCCACTTGTGATGTAAACCATGTTTGGGGGCATGTTTCCCTATACATGTTTCACTTCATCTTGTTACTCTTTCTACTTTTTATGTTTTATTAACAAAACTTTTTTTGGTACACAAGGACAATACAACGAGCAAATCCATTGACAATTCGACGATAAAGGACCTTTAAGAGGAGAAACTAGGTTTACTCATAATTTATTAATAAAACTTAAAGTAAATAAGGCGGCTTCAATGGTTTTTTACATAAATTCTATGGTGACATAAATTAGTAAGTGACAAGGTCTCAATTATTGATTTTCTCTTACTACTTGTATTGCTTTATTATTTTAAAAAAAAAAAAAAAAAAACCCACACACGCACACACAAATAGCCTTGTATAAATATAAGGAAAATCATGATATTGTGTGATTAATTAGAACAAATATATACATACAAGTTTCAATTTATAATTATATACGCGCGTGTGCTTCTCCAGATTTTCTTAATCTTACCTTTGCATGTTATACAGATGACAGATAGAAATCGTTCAACTACCCTTTTCGATTTAGATTTGAACATGGTTAATGAGTGAACACCGAAATGTTCATCACTTAAGAGAGAGAGAGATAGAGGCTTATATATATATATATATATATATCACACCTGACTCCATAAAATAACATAGAGTTCCATGCATCCTCAAGTTAAAAAAAAAAAAAAAAAAGACACATATGAAATTATATAGCACAACAACTGAAGGTATTGTTTATTGAGGCAAATCTCTCTTAAAAATATTTAAATATTTTCTACTCAAAACTTATTTTAATAAGGCCAATTGTTTTAATAATTTTTTAAAAGTAAATGACAAAAGGATAATACAGGAATCATGAACGACTAAAATATCCTAATTAGATTGATGATAGATGTCATCTACGCTTACTACTTTGAGTTTGATTAGGATTCATTTTTTTTTAATTATTATTTTATTAGGATGTTTGTATGTAATTAGTATTTCATTCGAATTAGGATGTCCTAATTAAATAGGTTAGGATCTGTCGGCCTATAAAAAATGCCCTATTTTCACAATTTTATTTCACTTTTATTGTTTTCATCAACTTTTAGAGTTGTTTTAGGGTTTTTGTATTTATAAGATCCACTTCACCAAAGATGAAGAAAAATATTACTATTGTTGCTTTTGGGTTTCTTCTGCTTGTGCTTGTTGTTGGTGGCACCGTCACCAGTAGTACTACCGGAGGTAGCCCTAAGAAGCTTCCAAAGAACGAGGTGGACTTCGCTGCATGCCTTGGCGAACTGGGTGATCGTGTGCCAAGGCCGATCCAACTACGATTTCTGACGGCTTACGACGTTTGCATCAACGTTGACGACGGCACGATCGGACTTGATGAGAAAAGATGTGTCGAAACGATCACCCAAGACTTACTAGTATCGTCTTTAGACGCGCCGGATATTTGCAAAGCTATACATATTATGGTGCATGAATATGAAGAGGGCCGGGGCTTGCAGGCTATCTGATCATCAAATGTCCATGAGTTAAAAACATTTCTCTGTTCTGCCAAGAGAAACAATAAAAATTACGATTTCTTGGTTATATTTTTTGTTCGGTTTTTTTTTTTTTTTTTTTCGGTTCACATTTCAATTTTAGTTTTCTAGTACATACAACGTGAATCGAAAAGTGGTTTTTATTTTTATTTTATTTTTCTTTATAAGGATGAATCATTCAAATGTGAATTATTGTGACTTGTCCTACGATTCATTTATATTGCGCCCGTTTGTGTCCCCGTTTGTGTCCCAAAATTTCTTAGGCTTATTTATGATTCATAACGTTAAATTGGGTCATAATTTATTTATATTCGTTTTTTTCTTGTGTTTTTAATCATGCCTTTATCTGGTGCAATAAAAAACATGTAAGCAAACAAGAAAATAGGTATCAAATAAAATCAAAACAATAAGTTTTAACATAAACTTAGTATATTATGAAATAGAAATACGACACTAAAATCTTTAAAAAGTAAAACCTTAAATCAATAAAATTTTAGTTATAAAATAGAATACACTATAAATCCTATTACAAAAAACTTTTTTTTCCTTAAAAAAAAAAAAAAACTGTGCTACTATCGTAAAATATGTGAAAAAAAAAAAAAAAACGAAACTCTAAAAACAAAAGAAGATGTGTCGGAGGACTGAAAAGAGGAAGGGAATTAGAAAAAAAAAAAAAAAAAACGAATCATATTTTTTGTATAAAAAATTTGCATTCTCCTAAATAAATAATTTTTGTAAATTCAAATGTTCTAATTTGGATGTAAATATATATATATATATATATAAAGGATTTGGTAGTGGTCATCTCATTTTCTGTTTTGTAACACCATGCAGGCATGGTTTACACTCCCATGAGTTGGTAGGGGATTCGAACCTCTGACCTTCCAGTTGGTGAGATCCTTAAGATTGTCTTCCGTGCCAACTCATCCACCCTTGCATGGGTAGGGTTGTAATATTTGTGTATACATATATTGAAGCCCAAAAGGTGGTAGTAGCTTGAACTCCACATATAATACATGTAAGCACTTTCCACTTGTGCATCTAGAAATTATTGGCATTTGGTAATTTAGATCTCTAAATTTATGAAGTTGTTGTAATTAGGGTTAAATTTTTTTTATTTACGCAAGAGAAGTCAAATTTATTTTAAAAAAAAAAGAAAAGAAAAGAAAAATTGAGAAAATCATAATCCAATCTTAATGGAAGTAGACAAAAGGGGCATTTTGATTTTTTTTTTTTTTTTTTTGGTATATGGAAGGGCATAAGGAGCGTTTTGAATAATCATGTGGCATTTTGAATAACTGTCTATAATTTAAGGATATATATAAAATTAATCATTTCTTATATGTTTGAACAGATACTTAATTATCTGACACGTTATGTGGTCATATATACTTGAGGTCCGGCTTTATTGATTAAAAACTAAAAGAAATTAGATGAGATAACTAATTTTGATCACCTTCTTAAAAAAAATAATTAAAAAAAAATCCTAACTTCTTTATGCTAGAAAATTACCTGTAGCCATGGTTAAAGAACTTGTCGGACAATTAATGACTACTTCTAAGAAAATAATTGTTTATCTAAATACTAGACATTTTTTAAAACGATGAGTAAAAAAGGCCACGTATCCCAAAAATAAACCATGATCGAGTTCGTCGGTGGTCATATGATCATTTGTAAGTGCGCACATAATTTGGCACCATGCGGCGCATAAAAACCCGAACCAAAATTTATGTATGTATATATATATATATATATATATTTCGGAAATGTCTCGTGTACAGTGGCTGAACCGTACGACGGCACAACCTGTAAACGAGTACGGCATAACTTGAAAGGAGAAGTGGTGCAATCCGGGAAGAGAATCTCTCTCTTCATCGTCGACAATGACAGAGATGGGCCGCAAGGGAGGGACGAGCGTAGGGCAGTAGCAAAGGGAAGGTTTCTCTCATTGTTAACAATGGCAGAGATGATGGGAAGCTCTTTCTGGTGAAAATCGAGAAAGATAGAGGTACATAGAATCTGATAGTGGGGGAGGGGGGGATGGCCGTTTGTTTGTCAACGGCGAGTTCCGGCTTCGCTGCAAGGGAAGCTCTCTCTCTGGTGGCTCTCACCGTGATTTTCAGTGAAAATCGAGAAAGAGAGAAAGAGGCACAAAGATTCCAATACTGGGGGAAGGGGGAGGGCCGTTTGTTCGTCAGCGGCGAGTTCCGACTTTGCCGTAAGGTAAGCTCCCTCTCCAGCGACTCTCACCATGATTTCCGGTGAAAATCGAAAGAGAGATAGAGATTAGAGACCTCTACGGGAATGTCGTTCGTGTCTGGCAAAAATATATGTATTTATATATATATTATATATATAAATATAAAATAAAGTTCTTATATCTGATATTGATCGATATTATCCGGCATTAATAATTTTTTGTTTAGAAACTTATAACAATTAATTGATTTATAATTAATTTACTTACAACTTGTTATTTAAAATTTTATCAAATATTACTATTTAGATATTAGTATACGAGATATATATAATTGAAAAATGTTATATTGCAATCACCTAATTAATATACTATACTAAAAAAAGAAAAGATATATATATATACACACACATGATGTATAGAGAGGATGTCTAACAACAACCCCTCCCCATATATATTTGCATATTTATATAACTACACTCCTTTTTTTGGAAGCTACCACATTTTCAATTTTTTTCAACATTACTATAACAATAAGTTGATTCCATCGTAACATTTTTCAGCGATATTTATTTTTTTGCATTGACAGTTGTTAAATAATATCAAATTATATATAATTTTATATAAGATTATAAATAAATTAATTAGTTGTTACAAATTATTTATTAGAAAGTTTGCTTGACGACCTTTATTTTTTTGCATTGACAGTTATTAAATAATATCAAATTATATATAATTTTATATAAGATTATAAATAAATTAGTTAGTTGTTACGAATTATTTATTAGAAAGTTTACTTAACACCGGCTATTGAATAAAAGAATATTCCTTCCTCCGTGTATATATATATATATATATATATGTATTCAACCAATTCTTAACACGATCTGCTTTTACCTTTAATGCACCACCACAATTGGAGCCCACAAAATTTAGTACCTCGGTTCTCCACCGTACACCTCATTTACTCTTCCCTCTCATGTTCATACCAAACCAGTTTTCAATGCCCCTAACTAACTCTCCACTGTATATAATATAAGTTTGTATATGTGTTTCTGTGTTTTTGAGAGAGACAGAGAGAGAAAAGGAGAGGGGTTTTTTTTTAGTATTTTATTTTATTTTTTTGGTGCTTCTTTGAGCTCCAACAAAATGGCAAATATTAATTATGTTTTTCTTGTGAGTTTCTTCTTTCTTTTTTCTCAAAACTTCAGCTTTTCATCATCATCAGCTCCTCTGGTTCCGGCCATGTATGTGTTTGGAGACTCCTTAGTTGATGTGGGAAACAACAATTACCTCTTGTTTTCCCCGGCCAAGGCAAATTTTCCGCACAACGGCGTCGACTTTCCGACCAAAAAACCGACCGGGAGGTTTTGTAACGGCAAGAATGCTGTAGATCTTCTTTGTAAGTCTGTTACAACTTCTATTTGTTTTTAATATGAACTTCTAAGTCTATATATTAGATGTCCCTTTCCAGTTCAAATCAGTTCGATTTTTATCCGAGGAGGATTCTAGACAGTGACGAAGTTACGAAATTTTTTCAGTGCTGACACTACATAAAAAATTAGAGAAATATTCTTTTTATTGGACATAATTAGTTGGAAGCACGGTTAAAATTTTTCTTATGAACTAGGGGCACAATTGAAGTTAGTGAGGGGCATAATTAAATTTATAAAAAACTTTTAGATAAAATCTTTCATCCACAGTCTCGTTTAGTGAATGAGTTTAAACTCAAATTTTTCATTTCAGTTTTTGTCTTTTTCTGAAAAGTCAACAAAAATTATAACTAATTTTTATAAAGTCAACCAACTCAAAATTAAAAATTTCAACTCAAACTATTTCACCAAACGGAGCCGTACGTTTACGCTCAATCGTTTGGGTCAAGTCAAACAACCATGACAAAGATGGTACAGGGCTAGGCTCTGGTAGTTGACATTAATTCAAATCTAAAACTATCTCCAGTTGGTTTACGTTAATGTTATATTTGTTACAAAAATAAATATAAAAAATAATGTTATTTTGTTTTATACTTTAATGTATAATACTATTTCTAATGTTATTGTACTTTTTGAAATAAATATTGTGCTCTCAAACTTGAAAAGGTGAGCGTTTAGTATTTAAATAATTTAGAAATGAAATTATTGTAATAGTTACACGACAAAAGTCAAGCCAACAATTAATAGGAGTCAAATGCTAAATTTAACCTCGGTTATATATTGTAGCAAATTTGTCACAAATTTAGCATTTGACAAATTTAGCATCAACCGTAGCACTTCATTAGATAGCACTTTTTTCATTTAAATACCAAAATTTACTATTGGTACAACTTTTTAGCATTACAATGGAGATGCATATTATGCAGATATAGATATAAACATATGCATGGACAGTGATCAGACATATATTTTAAAGGGACATACACAACTTTTTTTTTTTTTTTTTTGTTTTCTATGTGAGAGTTTTCAATTTTTAGTGGAGGCAAAGTAAGAAAACCATAAAAATTTAGGGGTAAAATTAATTTTAATAGGGACTATGTGTGTATTTTTATTTTTAATCGGAAATTAAATAGAAAAATTATAAAAATTTTCAAATATTAATTAAAGAAAAAAAATTTTGAGTGCCCTCCCTAAACAAATTCACCTCTGTACGAATATTAAAAAGGCCAGCAATAGATGTATCATTTGAGATCACTATATGTAGTACTAATTGATGTTGACTAGGCTTTAGCCCAAACAAAAAAACAAAAAACAAAAAACAAAACTTTCTAGGTACGAAAAGCTAATAAGGTGAAATACTTTCTTTTTTAATAGCAAGATGAAGTACTTTGTATACATGGTAAACATGATATATTTAAATTTAAGGGTAAACAAGGTGAACGTATCTTAATGGATCTCCTATGTACTTAAGTAATTCGCTCTATAATATATAACATCTGTATTTAATTAATGAAAAG
>JAFMPE010113634.1:0-15111 GCA_024759925.1 Ficus religiosa | reverse complement strand
ATTATTATTATTATTATTATTTGCTTGAACAAATACATTCTCTCCTATTATCCATCACTTATCACAAGCCTGCTTGTCTTTCATACTTAGCCTAGAATGCTACTACTACACAACTGAGAGGAAACTGAAACAGGAAAAAGGACAACAAAATGCCAAAATCCTTGTTGTTCTTCTACTGTTACATTGGTCTCTCTCTTGTTTTTGCTCAACCTGTTATTCACAATGAAGAAGTTTCGATCTTGATGTCGATAAAATCGGCTTTGGTTGATCCAATGGACAGCCTTAAAGATTGGACGGTTGAGAACAGTTCGGTCCTTTGTAACTGGACTGGTGTTCGGTGCAACTCCACAGGGATTGTTGAGAAGCTTGATCTCTCCAACATGAACCTCAGCGGCCGAGTGTCGGATCACATTCAACGCTTGTCCGGTCTTTCTTTGCTCAACATTTCCTGCAATGGGTTCGCGACATCCTTGCCAAAGTCTCTCTCCGATCTCGTCTCGCTGAGGACAATTGACGTGAGCCAAAACAATTTTGTTGGAAACTTTCCAACAGGTCTTGGAAGGTCTGCAGCATTGACATTAGTAAATGCGTCGAGCAACAACTTCTCCGGCTTCCTTCCTGAGGATCTTGGCAACGCATCGTCGCTCGAAAGCCTCGATTTTCGAGGGAGCTTCTTTGAAGGTTCGATTCCTTTGTCCTACAACAGCCTGCAGAAGTTGAAATTCCTTGGCCTTTCGGGTAATAATCTAACCGGAAGCATCCCAAGAGAGCTTGGCCAGCTTTCATCTCTTGAGACTATTATCCTCGGATACAATGAGTTTGAAGGTGAAATCCCGGCGGAGATTGGAAATCTTACAAATCTCCAGTATCTTGATTTGGCCGTTGGTAGTCTCACCGGCCAAATCCCGCCTCAGTTGGGCAGGCTGCAGAAACTCACAACAGTTTATTTGTATAAAAACAGCTTTACAGGAAAGATTCCACCAGAGATTGGTAACATGACATCATTGGTGCTCTTAGATCTTTCGGATAACCAGATTTCAGGAGAGATTCCAAAGGAGCTTGGAGGGTCGAAAGATTTGCAGCTGTTGAACTTGATGTGCAATAATCTAACCGGTTCGGTTCCTGAGAAGCTTGGAGAGTTGACAAAGTTAGAGGTTCTTGAGCTGTGGAAGAATGCTTTGACGGGTCCCTTGCCGGTGAATCTTGGAAAGAACTCTCCGTTGCAATGGTTAGATGTGTCTTCGAACTCGTTGTCAGGTGAGATCCCACCCGGTTTGTGTAAATCTGGCAATCTCACTAAACTCATCCTCTTCAACAACTCGTTCTCTGGTTCGATCCCATTAGGCCTTTCGACTTGTTTGTCTTTGGTTCGTGTTCGGGTTCAAAACAACCTCATTTCCGGGACTATTCCAGTTGGCTTGGGAAGTCTACCTAATCTTCAAAGGCTGGAATTTGCCAACAACAATCTCACTGGCCATATTCCTGCAGATATTGCTATGTCTACGTCTCTTTCTTTCATAGACGTCTCTTGGAATCACCTCGAGTCGTCTATTCCTTCCAGTCTTCTCTCCATTCCAAATCTCCAAAATTTCATGGCTTCAAACAACAACCTTAAAGGGAAAATCCCTGATGATTTTCAAGCTTGCCCGTACCTCTCAGTGCTTGATCTTTCGAACAACCAGTTCTCTGGACAAATCCCGGAGGGCATTGCTTCCTGTGAAAAGCTGGTGAACTTGAACCTGAGGAACAACTCCTTCAATGGGGAAATCCCGAAAGCAATTTCCACGTTGCCCACATTAGCCATCCTTGACCTCTCCAACAACTCTCTCGTGGGGCGTATACCCGAAAACTTTGGAAGCTCGCCTGCCTTGGAAATGCTCAACTTGTCTTACAACAAGCTTGAGGGTCCAGTGCCCCATAATGGTATCCTAACGACCATAAATCCCAATGATCTCATTGGCAACCCAGGCCTTTGTGGCGGCGTACTTCCACCTTGCACAAGAAGTTCATCTTTGACAGCGGGACATGCAAGGAACACACACATCAACCATGTCATTGTCGGCCTCATCATCGGGATTGCAGTGATCTCTTCTCTGGCTCTTGCATTTTTCACAGGGAGATGGGTGTACAGAAAGTGGTACTTGTACAACAGCTTCTTTGGCGACTTGTTTAAGAAGGATAGTGAAGAGTGGCCTTGGCGGCTAGTGGCGTTTCAGAGAGTGAGCTTCACAAGCAGCGACATTCTAGCCTGCATCAAAGAGTCGAACATCATTGGCATGGGAGCGGCCGGCATGGTTTACAAGGCTGAAATCCATAGGCCTCACTCGATCGTGGCAGTGAAGAAGCTGTGGAGGGAAGGATCAGACATGGAAAGCGGCGATGATCTCTTGGGAGAAGTAAATCTTCTCGGCAGGCTTCGGCACAGGAACATCGTCAGGCTGCTGGGATATCTTCACAATGAAACAGACGTGATGATGATTTACGAGTACATGCCGAATGGGAACCTTGGGACAGCACTTCATGGGAATCAAACAGGGAAGCTGTTGGTCGACTGGGTTTCACGCTATAACATAGCGGTCGGAGTTGCTCAAGGCCTGCATTATCTCCACCATGATTGTCACCCACCTGTCATCCACAGGGACATCAAGTCCAACAATATATTGCTTGATGCAAATCTGGAGGCCAGAATTGCCGACTTCGGATTGGCGAGGATGATGATCCATAAGAACGAGACAGTCTCAATGGTGGCTGGATCTTATGGATATATTGCACCAGGTCAGTTACTTCACCAAAATTTATTATCAATTTAGATTCACTATTAGATCCAAAATTTCCTCTGTCTTTACTTTTTAACCTGAGGTTGGGGGATTCGAACTATATACTTTGTGGAGTCAGATGTGGAATTAACGCTAGATTATACCTACAACCACTGTTTTGAATTTTATTGTTTATGCTTGAGAAAAATTGATCGTTTTTACTGTTTTCATTAACATACGACAGAATATGGGTACACAATGAAAGTTGATGAGAAGACAGACATCTATAGCTATGGAGTTGTACTTTTGGAGCTTCTAACCGGAAAGACGCCGTTAGACCCAGTATTCGGAGAGTGTGTGGACATAGTGGAGTGGGTGAAACGGAAGATACGAAGCAAGAAAGCCATAGAAGAAGCACTGGACCCTTACATAGCAGGACAGTGCAAGCATATCCAAGAAGAGATGCTACTTGTCCTGAGAATTGCACTTCTCTGTACGGCAAAACTCCCAAAGGATAGGCCTTCCATGAGGGACATAATAACAATGCTTGGGGAAGCAAAGCCGAGAAGGAAAAGTGTTTGTCAGAATTTGACACAAAATGTAAGCAGATCAGACAAGCCTATCTTTACCCCCTCACCTGCCAGTAATAGCAGCCCTCCTGTAGGATCATTTCTCCAAGCTGCTGCGTTAATTTTTTAGCGCATCTTCTTCAACATTTGTAAAAATTTTTTTTTTTCTTTTTTACAACTTCATTTTCTTTTATTAAAGTAGTACTTATTTGCAATCGTCCTTCGCAATAAGGTTGTACTCTCGTAGGCTTATCTTGTTAAAAAAAAAAAATAAAGAGAGAGATTTATAAGAGAAAATGCTTTTTTCCCCTTTTTTTTTAACTTGGTATAAGAGGATTCTAACTTCTTTAAGTGGAATCAAACGTAATATTTTTGATAGGCTATGTCAGCAATCGCAAAGTTATTGTTGTTTTACTTGCCAAAAAGGAAAAAAAATTGCTCAATCTAGTAATGCCTCTACTGATTGGCAGAGAGCCAGACCACCACCGACTTTCATGAGGGAAAAAAAATGATGTGCAAGTATTCATGTCATCCAAAATCTTCAAAAAGCAAATGCTTATTTGAGAAATATTTATTAAAAAAAAAAAAAAATCTTCTGCCCATAATTTTCTTCTTCACTAATGATCATAATTACAGTGTTGAGGAAAAGGGGATACAGAAAGGATTTCAAAAACCTGTGTATTAACAACTATGGTTGAGAAGGAAAAATTTTGCCTCTTCTCAACTCAAAAAAACTATATCCTCTAGATCTGATTTACATTCTCTTTCAAAAGTACATATGCCAACATAAATGCAAGCTCCTTCAAAAAACAGAGCCCTTAAATCTAATTGTATGTCTTAGTTCAAAGGCTGCACGCTTTTTTAGACTTGTGTCGCTCCATTTAACAGGTTAGCTGCTCCCTCCTCAAGAAAACTGCTAGACAATGGCTGGACAGGGAAAATTGAAAGCAGAGAGAGAAAAGAGAGATAAGGCCAAAGAAGTACCATAACCAGAGTATTGTTTTGAATTTCGGTTTATTGTAACGTACCTCTACGTCATAAACTTTAGAAAGGAAAAATGGTTCTCTCTCTCTAATTCCACCATGATCTTCAAGCATTCTTTCGAGATCCTGCTAGCACAAAGGAGGGAATATAAACAAAAGGGTTTTTTCTTCTTGTAATTTCTAGTATTGATAAAGACTTGAAAGATATTCAATAAAGAGGATTAAGCAAGCTCAGTTTGACAGATAAGCCAATTTAAAGAAACAAAGCGTTACTGCTATGTACCTCTCCAGTCAGGATTTCGAACTCTAGTAACTCCTCGACAATCTTTTCAAGAATCTGGCGATTTTTCTGAAGCATCTCATTTGCTTTGCAATATGCTAAATCATATATCTACACACACGAAGGTGATCATTGTAAGATGTATAACAAATCTAACACCAGCCATGCAGAGATTTCTCATGTTTTCTTCATGATGTTTGGTTAGCGAAAGATTTTTTTCCTCAAAAAAATAAAAGAGTAACTTAAAGGTGACTACAAGTACCTTTTCAACTTTTGTTGCCATCTCGTACTCATAGTTGTTCCCCATACTTAATGCTGTGTTCTGTGCCAAAAAGAAAATGCAACCCGTCACGTAATGACAAATGTAGGAAACCAAATAATTCACTTCTGATCTTTTTGCTTCCTTCCTTTCTTTTCTTTTTTCCTTTTACAGCAAAACAATGTACTCTTGGATGCAAAGAAAGGGGTATACCGCATTGCTGTGATAGTAGATTGCGGGACTGTCATCAGGACCCCACCCATACTGAATCACCATTCTTGTAGCTATCTGTTTCGTATTGCCAAAACAAGGAATCAATATAAAAGAGGAGTGAGCGTGCATGGATAAAAACCAGTTACAACAAATATCAAAAGATCAGTCAAGACATAAAGCATTGTATAACACCAACCTCCTGTGCTTGCTTTAGTTCTGAAGTAGACAGGAGGTTCTCCTCTCCAAAAGGAAGTAGCATTCGTGCTGCAATATGTGAACCAAAACAAAATACAAGCTTTTTTTCAAGGTACGATCTTGACTCTGAATTCCCATTCATGGAACCTTTGTTTCTCGCCTTAGTGATCTTTGTGCAACCAATTCCCTGTAAAGTAAAAGAAGGGAATGGAGTGATTACTACACCGATAACACAGATTTTTTAGTCTACTAAACTACCTTTTGAAATTTTGGTCGTTTGTCACCTATTTTCCAAGTCTACGAAACTACAGGTAAGAGCAATTATTGAACGATATGTTGACTTAGATAACCAGATAAATAAAAACAAACAAAGAATGCAATACAAGCCAAGGCGGCAGTTCTGGACTCGAAAGGCAAAATAGTATCCAAATGCATGGCCTTGAATAGACTGTTGACCACTCATGAAGAACCCATTTTTCATTAAATTAGTACGATCCCATTAAAAATAAAATAATAAAAATTAATTAAAAAAAAAAACTCTGAAGTCTAAAGCATTGAACTTTATGATTGGTCTTCATAACGATGTTTGTTTTTTGATACCTAATTTTCACCAGGATGTCTGATTTTGGGCGTAGGAAAATGACTTTTATCAAGATCAATTCTCTCTCTCTTTTTTTTTTTTTTTTTTGAAATATCAAGATCAATTCTAAGAGATGAATGGTTAACAATCTACGTGAATATACTTAAAAAGATATAACCATATAGAGATACTAAAATGACGAACCTGCCAAGAAAATGGCTCAAGCCATAGATTATCTACAACATCAAAGTTTGGTAATAAAAGAGCAATCAAGGCACGCCCAGCAGCCCAAACAGCATGCGGAAACTTGGTCTCCCTCGTCCACTGTGAAATTATAAAATTCTTAAGAGTTCAAAATTCTAAATCCATAACACTTGAAAGAAATTTGTGTGTACAGCTCACAGAGAAATAATTGAAAAGGCCATTATTTTCTTGAACAATTTCATACAAGCAAGCAGTATATACTATGAACTTGATCAAGAAGAATAAAATCTTACATCAAGAGGTGGGTTGAGAAGCTCTATTCCATTGCTTATCTGACCATATGGTTCCATTAGATCAACCACATTTTGCAGATCTTCTTTAGTTAATGTTAGCCCAAGATGATTCACCAGCATTCTGCTTAGCTTCTTTACAATTTTGGTTTTCCGTACCGATCCTGGGATGAAGCCACTAAAAGTCTGCAAAAAAGTAGGAATTATATTTAACTGGTTTTTCCTTTCACATCTAGTCCAAACAATAATAAAAAAGAAAAGAAAAGAAAAACTGAAAAAGCACGTGAATCTAGTTTGCAACTACATTCAATCCATCAAGTAATTTGAATCTCAAGGGACAATGAGAGATCACTTCAAAAAGTTTCTTACCGCAAACAAACCACAGTAGCTCATAAGTTCGTCTGTATCAAGAAATTTGCTTCTAAAAGCACTAGCTTCCAATGCCACTGGTACAAGTTTCAATTCTATGGGTCGCAAAAGAGCTGTCTTCTCAGCTACCTGAAGTTCATAGAATGTTCACATGTCAAGAGCAAACTACTAAATTATTTTGCCGAAATGAAAAAAAAAGTACAACGCAAGGTTTCTAGTGTAAACAACCTTTTTCCAGTCTACAAAATCAATCAACTCATCATCCATGGTTTCTTTTGCAGCTATTTGCAATATTTTCTCCCTTTCTGCTTGTGTCGGCCTTTGAAGATGAAATATTCTATCCATACGTCCAGGACGCTGCAAGGCCTCATCAACTTGGTGGAGATTTCTAGTAGTAGCCATCAAGACAACGCCATCTTGCTTCTCAAACCTGCAGAAAGTTTAATCAATAGGATGGCAATATTTCAATTGTATTACTATTTACTTCTAAAGACTTGGCAATGACTTGAAAGCTTTTAGCGAGGTAGCACAGGCAAAAAATGACAGTAACAGAGGCATGTCTACAAATCACAAAGGACAAGAAAAAAAGGCTGAACGTGTCACTGTGACCAGAAGTTCTGCAAGGAGTTACCCATCAAGTTCCACAAGAAGTTGATTAATGAAAGCCTCGTGATCCTGGTTTTTAGTGTGAATAAATGTACCCCGAACACCAGCAAAAAGATCAAAATCCTCCACAAATAGGATTACAGGTGCCTGGAAATCAGACCATATTTCTCAGAAAAAGATGAAATAAACAAGAACCTGTCACTTTTGACAATTAGCAAATAAGTAAACACGGTTCCATATATGATGGCATTTCATTCATATAACAAAATTCAGTTCCGTCCCATGTACGCAGTACGTTCCAGAACCCCATTCAAACCGTAAAAGTGATAGCTGTTGAAAATTTAATATGCCTTCCTCATAGGATGGTTTATCAGGCTGTGATATATTCCTTTCTCATAAGAACCTCTAGTATTGGAAGAAGAAAGATGTGAACATTAACAAGAATGTTTAAGACGACAACCAGATCCCTTGCTGTTTGAAATAGCTCCCTAACATTTGATGCACTTTGCCCAACCCATAAGCCTGCTTCTAACTCTTGTGCTTTAACCTCAACAAGAGGAACCTTAGCTTCTGCTGCTATAGCCAGTGCTAAAGATGTCTTTCCCGTGCCTCTCTCACCAACAATAAGAACCCCCTGCAAAATAAGCATCAACTACTTCAGATGCTCATCACATGATGTCACCACTTCACTAAGCATAACAATACATGCAAAAGATTAAAAAATATGTAAAGGCCAACACTTATTTTTCTGCGTCTCTTTATACATAACAGATAAATTTCTAATCAGAAGCTGCAGTCTAGTGGAAGAGATAGATTGAGAGAGATATTTTGTCGCAAAGCATGTCATAAGGACAGTAAAAGATGCATATAAGATCAAGAAAAGCTAATGAAGCATTGATTTATTAGTATCTTTGGAATAACATACTCGAGGTGCACGAGCACCCATCTCTTGAAAGGCACGAGGATTTCGTAGAAATGCTACAATTTCATTTATTTCCTCTTTCACAGACTCAATGCTTGCAAAATCCCTCAAAGGTATTGGTGGATTCTTCACCCTCTGCAAGGCAAAAGAATCTCCATTTAATTCCTTAGAAAAAGAAAATCCAATAGCCCAAAAAAAAAAAAATTCCATGTAAAAAGAGAACCTTCATTTGGTCAAAAGCACGAGTTATCGGATCAACGCCAGCTTTCCTCTTCCCTTTAACTCTCTTCTTCCTATAATTAATATAGTATTTCTGCAAGATAGCAGTTAAACATAGGATCAAATGAAAGATGCACAATCACATGATAAAACATATTAGCAAACAGTCTTAATATGATTAACTTTGATGGTAAAACCACAGGATTTTTTTTTTTTTTTTCCTTTCTACTTAGGTTAGTGATGAACTTTGACAAAGTTTCAAACATGAAACTTTAATAAAAGCTTGACCTTAACTACAAATTGCAAGCAAAAAAGCTGACAGTTATCCAGGTTTGACTATCAAACGAAAATGAATCATATAGGTCATACCTAACGATGAAACACTTTGAATCATAAGCATAAATTACAACATAGATCTAGAAAAGGAACAAAGCAGTACCACTCGCCGTAACTTCATCAAATTCGGATCTCTTCGTATAGGCCCATAACCAAGAAGTGATGGAACTCTTCTCTTCATAAATTGAAACACATGATAAAAAATATATCCGTATATGAAGCTTCTTATAAGAAACCAAAAATACCACATGATGCCATCTTGCTTTCTGGCTATGTAACTCCTTTCTGCCTCAGATTGCCATTTCAGGTACCATGTTGAATCAACAGCTTGATATATTTCCTCAGGCCATGCCATCCCCAACTTTAGTCTTATCTGGAAAGAAAACATAGTTTCGACTTAATCGTGATAACAATAGCTACAGTAATTCAAAGTGGAAACGCATGGGTTCAAGCATCAATACCGGATAAGGGATCACAAGCTCCAATAGAGGAAACACAATTGTCATCATTATGTCATCATTTATATCTTGAAATTTCTGAAAAACCCAGTTCCTTGCATATGTGACAATTTCTCCATTCCACAAAGCATTCAGGCATTGTTGAGAGAGCCATAGGGTCAAGTGAAACTGTTGGCGAAAATCCAATTCTGAGAAAGGAATCCACATCACGTGAATGGCAGTTGGAATACCACACGCAAGCATTTTCGTATACAGCCCATCGAACCCTCCGAAGTCTTCATAAAGGATTTCAAATTCCTGGAATGAGAATGCAAGATTAAAAAGTAAATAGAAAATAACTCATGGGGAGAAAATTACTAAAGGATACAGTACCTTAATGTCAACATAATATTCTTTGTCATCCCCCTTAATTGCAATATACATGACTCCCCAATCATGCCTAATCCACGCATGCTCTACCAGTTTATTTGAGACAGCAAAAGGAACGGCCAATGGATCCATCTCCCACCTATTTTTTTCTTCATTAAACCAAGTCTTGGACACCACTCGATCTCGGTCCATAAGAATATGTTCCTGAAATCAGCATTTAACAAGAAATCATCTTCAATGTACACATAAAGCTTCCTATGTTTATGAGCAGACAAACATGGTTAAGGAAAAATCCACCTGTCTCTTGGCCACATACTCTTTACCAAATTCAACATCTTCTAACAGCCTTCTTTTTAGTTCTGCCTTAGCTTCTTCACGCCATTTCTTCCATCCATGGTACAAATGGAGGCTAATAGCTTTAGGAACCACAACTTCTTTGTCTCCAAACATCCACTTCAACTCCACTTCAGGAAAACCTTTCACTACCTCATCTTCAGGCGTAGAAACAACAAAACGTTTTTCATCACCAAACTTCTTCATTATTTTTCTTAAGTGAGCCTCTGTGTTTGTCTGTAACTCTCTTGAAGCTTTAAGGCCTTGTTTTATTCGTTGAGCAAAATCAATTGAATCTTTGTCGAAGAAAGGTCCAAGATCATCAATTTCCAAAACACTCGATAAAATTATCTGTTCCAAGTTTTTTCTTTGCACACTTTCCAAATCTTTCCGAATATCGGATTTAGAAAGCTTCGTCACTGGGGGCTTTGGCACGCTGCAATAAATAATAATTGAAACACAAACAAGACAATTGAGACTCTATCAACCATCTTTCCAAAAAGAATATTACAAGCTAATAAAAACCATTCACAACATTCAGCTAATAAGTTGGGAATGGACACAAACTACCAAAGAATTGTATATAGCAAGTTTTACATTAAACCCAACACTCGTAGGGCAAAGGGTAATCAAGCTGCACGCGGTCGCAATTACAACCAAAAGCTGTATAACACGCTTTTTTAACCAATTAGGCTGCGTTCTACTAAAATTTAAACCAATTTTCACTAGAGCACTGCTTAGCAAAACAAACTAGATAATGAATGCAATCCAAACGTAATAAACCAACACAACAGGGGCTGCAGAGAAGTAATTTTAGAAGAAATATGAAATTAAATTTGTACTAAAATTGACAATCTTTTCTTTTTGACATCCAATTGACAACAAAACGACAATTTTTGGCAAACCATGATTCAAAACAAACTAGAGAATGAAAGCAAACCAAATTCAATAAAACAGTACCGAGCGGTTAGTTTGAAAGAATCAATAATTGAAATTCATAAACTTTTCTCTGTTTATAGCATCCAATTTACGCTTTCTTTTCGGTTTTCATACAACAAAAATTACAATCTCCCATACCTTTCCATGCCTTTGCGCGTCATTTCCCGAGTAAAGCCCTGCACCAACTGCTCACATTCCATCTCAATGAAACTAAGCTCTCTCCCTCCAAAACTCAACGCCACAGTCTCTCTCCTCAAAATCCGATCGTCAATCTCCCCAATTCTGTCCCATATCCAGTTATACTCCTCCTCCAGCCTTCTCAGATTCTCCTCCAGCCTCTCCACGTTCTCCCTTTTCTCTTTGCCCGCACCCCCGAACGACCTGTCGTATTCCTTCTTTGCCTTCGTCACCTCCTCCACAATCTGCTCTGCCCGCTTCTCCAACCTCTCCTTGTCTCCCTTCAATTGCTTCAGCTCCGCGTAAAGCCCGTCCACGATCTCATTCTGCAACTCCTCCTTCTTCGCCTTCACCGCCTTCAAAGCCTCCTCCACTTGCTTCACATCTCCGTTCCCTTTCCTGGTTTCTTCCACGGCTCTCAGCAAAAACGACACTGTTTCCAGCAATCTCCGAGTGTAATCCGAGTACTCGTGACCCTTCGATTTCAGCTCCTTCTCTTTCTTCTCCAAAACCTCCGCCGTCGGAGCGGCGACTGCGGTGAGGCGAAGCGTCCGAATTGGAGCGAAACCGATTGCGAAACAAAACAAAGCCAACGCAATCTGCTTCGCAATGCATTTGAGCAGTCTTCCTTCCGGCTCAACCGCTTCTCCTTCCGGTGCTTGCTTGGAGCAAGACGAGGTTCTAGAAGCTTCTAGAGAGCTAAATACAAGAAAATTGTATCCGACAGGGGAAATTTTCCGCCGAAACCTGGGCGATTTCGAAGGCAGTCTCTGAATTCTGATACGGCGAGTTCTCGACGATAGCGGGAGCGAAGTGTTCCGATGAGGCGAGGAGAAGAGAGGAAAGAAATGAGAGGGAAGGAGACGAGAAGCGAGAATGGCGTCCATGGGATGGGAGTGAGAGAAGGAGATTATGGTGGTGGAGTATTCGAGGAAGCAACCGCCATTTCTAGGGTTTCGAGCTTGAGTTTGGTGAGTGGGTCTTCGTATGGCGGATTACTCCGACCTGCGAGAGAGAGAGAGAGACGGTGGTGAGGCTTTTATATAGCTGAGACGACTGAGGGAGGACTGAGCTGAGAGGTTTTGGTTCAAACGGATAGATCATAGCCATGGTTCGAAATGGATACGGGTTCTCTTTTAATTGGACCGGGCGGTTGGTGACCCACTAACCAGCCAACAGGTCGTGTTTTGGCGGGACTGGTGGGCTTGGTGCGGGAGACAATACTTCTTTTGTAAATGAACTTAAAAACAAAAGGAAGTATTTACACAATATAAAATATGTGGTAGAGTTTCATTTTATGTACTCTATTAATAGAGTTTATTTTTAAACTATTATAATGTAATCAAGTAGCTAAAATATTATTTATACATGATAACTATAATGTACATTACCTCATAGTATTATATACTCAAAAATTAAAAAAATTCAAAGAAACTAAGAAAAAAAATGACCGACGACTGCCCATCGAAGGACCCCGCACGCCGGTGATGAGCGCCCCCCCTCCATGACATCGACGAAGACCCCTTCCCTCCCCCAACCAAATTTGTGACCCCCACCGACGCTGACAAAGACATCCCCTCCCCCCTCCTGCGATGACAGGGCCCTCCCCTCCCGAGCTCGCGACCACAAGCTATGAACCACCCACCCGTGAGCCTGACGATCCCAGGCGATGGCCTGCAATGCCCCCAACGACAACAAGCCCCCGCCCCACCAATATCGAGCTATCGGTGAGGAGCCCCCCCAAAACCTTTCATCGGTGAATGTCTAGTTCTTTTAGTTTCTCTTTTTTATTATTTATTTAATATATTAATTACTCTATACTACTATGAAGTATTGTGCATGATAATTATAATGTACAAATAACATTTTTACTGTTTGATCACATCAAATGGTTTAAAAATAAGCTCTACTAATAAGGTATATAAATAAGACTTTACCACAGACTTATCCATTTACATAAAATGTTTATTTTGACTCATCTATTTTGAAATATAAAAACATTTTAGTTTGTATTTGGTTCGCGGATTGGAGATAAAATTTTTAAACTTATTTTCAAAATTGAATAAAATTGGAATTTAATTCATTATTTGTTTCAAGTTTACCCTTATTGTTTTTTTGGGAATGAAAATCTCCTTTCTTTTTTTTCCTTAATAAAGGAATGAAAATCTCCTTGAACATTAATTGATGAATAACAATTTTTAGAAATTTTATTATCAGTCAAATTTAAATATCAAGTTTAAATTGATAACTTATTTAAGGCTATTTATATGAGAGCAAGTTTTTTTCCTCTTAAATTATGGATATTATCACATGCTCGTTTTTTTTTTTTTCAAAAAAAAAAACTCTATTACCTTTTTTTGGATATTCAGGTTACTTCTTTCATTTTCCTTAAAACCTTAAATTGATTACATGTTTTTTTTTTTTAACCCTCGAATTGATTATTATTATTTTTTTTTTTTTTTTTACATTCAGAGTTGTTTTTTACTTTCTTCAGTTTTATATATTATAAAAGGAAACCTTTTTTTTTTTTTTGGTATTTTCTTCATTAGTTTTGTCCATCGTTAATTTTTGTTTTGAATTTGTTTTTTATGTTTAATGGTCCGACATCATGGTCATTATGATAATGACTATGTCATTTCAATGGTTATTCCATGATATGGTATTTTTACAATATAGATCTTATCATTATATCTCTTAATCGATAGGAATATGGTCATAGTCTATAAGATAATGATCGTGTTATACTTCAAATAGGATATTATATGTTTTATGGCTTTTTGGATCACTTTCTTGTTGACTGTATCATTGAGGGGAAAAAAAACATATTCATAAATTATAGTTACATAACATGTTAACCTCATCAATGTGATATTGCCAATAAATAGAAAAAATAAATAACGTACAATAAAAGCATATCCATAAAAAAAAATTAAATTGTAACTCATAAAAGAATTTGAGTTTCAATATGCAAATATGAAAGGATAATGTTTTTAAATTTATATTTTGAGTTTTTTAAGGACAAACTCTATCTTTTTTTCTTCTTCTTAAATTAGATTTAAGGGTAATTTTGTCAGCACAATAAGATCATTATCATTTTTTGTTCAATTTTGCAAATAAGTTTGTTTTAGACTTTAAAAAAATGATATTAATTTGCCTATGTATATAAATAGTCCAAACAAATAATGGGTATTTTATTTGCTTAAATAGTAAGGGTCCCCTTTAACATTTGGTTTGGTGAGTTATGAAAAGTAATCTCACCATTTTCAATAAAATGTTTTAAAAATAATTTTAAAATTACGTTTATTTTTCTCAAAGATAGAAAACATAAATGTTTTTTTCTTGTACTCAAATCAATTTATCAAGTAGTTAATTATACACTTAACTCTGTTAGAAAATATAAAGTTTGAATCCATTCCCCCTTAAATTAAAAAAAAAAAAAACCAATTTATCTAGAAATATAATCAAACACAATTTAAAAAAAAAATTCAAATGTCATTTTCATTTCTATTTTATAAACAAAATAACATCATTCTCAAAATATTCTCAAATAGACCATAAAAATCCTTCATCTGTACCTGCACAAGTGGGGGAAAAAAGTTGTTTGTTACACATCTCCATTTAAATACTTTTTTTTTTTTTTCTAAGAAATTTATTGAAACCACATGTTAGATAAAGTGGTAAGGATCGTAGTCCTAGTCTTTTACATGGTATGTATTATTCGAATCTTTAACCTATGTAAATATTAATGTTGTGTTTGAAAATACATATCATCCTATATTATATACGAATGCAATGTAATATCTATTTATATTCTATTCAATTATAAATATATTTAAACATTAAATCTTATATGGTTATTATTTATCATTTAATGTTTTTTATATGCTTTTATCAATTACATAACATACCCTCACTTTTTTTTAGTTACTTTTATCAATTACATTAACACTCTATCTTCTCAATAACCCAAACACACAATACATTTAAATATAATGTAAAAAAAAATTCAAATATACATTGTATTTTGTTGTACTCTATATTTAAATACAATATA
>JAFMPE010113617.1:0-12168 GCA_024759925.1 Ficus religiosa | reverse complement strand
TTTATTAGTTGTTTTCTATCACTATGTTGTTGAAATTCAGTTATGTACCTTTGTATATTAGTGCTTTTCTTGATGTTTCTTCAGTTGATATTTTTTGTATTCTCTTGATCTTTGCCTTTTTTTTTTTTAATTTATTTTTTATCTCAATCAAAGTTCCTTCGAGATAGGTAAACATATATAGTAGGCAATTCATAGTTTTCTTTGCATCTACAAGTTGTATGAATCATCATATTTTTAAGAAATAAAATTTTTTTGTTATAAAAACTCAAAAAATTAAAAAAAAAAAATAGAAGAAGAAGAAGAAGGTTCAAAATCAAGTTATAACATGACCTCTCTCTCTCTCTCTCTCTCTCTCCCCCTCTCTCCCTCTCTCTCTTTTTTAATATACCATGATCAACATGCATGAGAAAAAGCCAACTATTTCTTCTGCTTCTTCTTTCAAACATTTTTTTTGTTTGTGAATTACTGAAACTTTTATTGCTTCCAAGAGGAACCCAAAAATGCATATTGTAACAAGACTGTTATTATTACTATAATTACTGTTATTTTTAGTTATATATTTTGTGAACAACTAGCTTATGTTTTAATTTGTGTCACCTTTGTAAAATATCAAATGAAATCCTCCTTTCTCAGCATATTAATTTAATTCCAAGTAACTAAATTCTTGGGTTTGTTCCAAAGCAAAATGATATGAAAAGGATATAGCTTTTAGTTTTCTTTTACGTTTTTTCTTTTCCTTCCAAATTTCATATAGATTGTTAACAAATTGATTCGTGTACTTTAGGCCGAAGCGGAGGAGTCGCCAATCCCGGCAGTGTCTTCCACTGAATCCGGGGGCGGAGAGGATAAGGTTGAGGTTGAAAAGGCACCCGAAGCTCCATCCTCGGATGTTCCATCGACGGACAAAATTGAGGAAAACAAGACTACTGTTGTTCCAGAGCCAGTAACCGAGATTAAGAAGAGCCCAGCTGAGGATCAAGTCATTGTTGAGTCTGTGGTTAAAGAAGAGCCAGAGGAAGGACACAATGAGGTTGCGGAAAAAGGGCAAGAGGAGCAACCCAAGATTGTTGACGTTCCTAAACCGTCAGAGGAAGCTGTTGTGAAACCGCCGGAGCCATTGGAGAATTCTGCTCTCCAAGAATCGGAACCAAAGGTGGTGAAGGAACTTGAAGTTCCTAAAGTGGAGGAGAAACCAGGAGAATTGATCCAAACCGCTGATCAAGTCGAGAAAAAAGATCCTGAGGTTGTGCCTAAGGAAACCGTGCAGGTTGAAACAGCGAAAAATGAGGAGTCTTTGGGTGATACGTTACTGCATTCTGTGTCATCAGGTGAAGGAAAAACAGAAAAAGATGAGCAGCCCGGTGAAGTTAAAGGTTCCGAAGAAGTTCCAATTCCTGATGTTGTTGTAGAAAAGGCTGCTGCAGAGGAAGAGAAGAAGGATCTAAATGATAAGAAACCGGAAGATGTGGGGCTTGAGATAGGGAAGGTTGGAGAAGAGTATGCTGAAAAGAACGTGGAAAATAAAGAGAGTGCAAAAAATGATGTGGTAACTGAGGAGGCCGTCATTTTCACGCAAAAGGCTGCTGTTGAGGAGGAAAAGAAGGATACGAGTGAGGCTGATGCCGCAGAGAAGAGACCGAAAGAGTCAGGGGTCGAGGTAGAGAAGGATGGCAAAGAATACGCCAAAGAGAATGCGGAAGCTGAAGAAGGAAAAGGAGAAAAGGTGACCGAGGATTCGGCTGAAGAAGCTAAAGAGGAAGGCGTCAACACATTGACGTCTACAGATGAAGTCACTGAGAACCCTTCTCAGTTAGCTGACAGAGATGTTGTTCTTGCAAAGGACGACAAAACTGGAGAGCAAGGAAAAGATGAGACACCGACTTCGGCTGAACACAAAGAGCAGCAGGTGGAAGGAAAGCAAGATCAAGTAACTACTAATGTCCATGAACAAGCACTTGAAGAATCCAAGCCAGCAGAGTCTGAAGCTAAAGAAAACGAAACCGAGAAAACTGATGAAGATAGGTCCCAGGATGAAGTAGTTCCTTCTGTTAATGAACCAGTTGAATCCAAGCAACCTGAGCCTGAGGTCAAAGAAAAGGAAACCGAGAAAACCGAAACAGTTGAGTCCCTTCCTGCTGTTAGTGAACCAGTTGAAGAATCCAAGCAACCCGAGTCTGAAGTTAGAGAAAAGGAAACTGAGAAAACCGATGCAGATAAACCCGGGGATCTATTAGTTCCTGCTGTTAGTGAACCAGTTGAAGAATCCAAGCAACCTGAGTCTGAAGTTAAAGAAACGGAAGCCGAGAAAACTGATGCAGATAAGTCCCAGGATGTATTAGTTCCTTCTATTAGTGAACCAGCTGAAGAATCCAAGCAACCCGAGTCTGAAGTTAAAGAGAAGGAAACTAAGAAAACTGACGCAGTTGAGTCCCGGGATGTAGTAGTTCCTGCTGTTAGTGAACCAGTTGAAGAATCCAAGCAACCCGAATCTGAAGTTAAAGAAAAGGAAACTGAGAAAACCGACGCGGTTGAGTCCCAGGATGTAGTAGTAGGTGCTGCTGTTAGTGAATCTGTTGAAGAATCCAAGCAACCAGAAGCTGCAGTTAAGGAAAAGGAAACTGAAAAAGCAGAAGAAAGTAAGTCCTACAACGAATCAGTTACTGCCATTCATGAACTAGTTGAAGAACCCAAGAAAAGTGATACTGAAGTTAAAGCAAAGGAAACTGAAAAAACTGATGAAATTAAGGCCCGAGATGCAGTCGTTACTGCTGTTGAGGTACCACTTGACGAGTACAAGCAACCCGCGCCTCAAGTTACAGAAAAAGAAGTTGAAAAAACTGATTCAAACGAGTCCCAGGTCAAGGTAGTTACTTCTGTGAATGAACCGCTCGAAGAATCCAAGAAAGCTGAGCCTCAAGTTAAGGAAACTGAGCAAACTGTTCCGGTTAAGCTGGAGCAAGAAGAAGTTGCAGAGTCCAAACAACCTGAGACTGAAGTTAAAGAGAAGGAGACCGAAAATGTCGAGCCACAAAAGTCCAATGAGGAAGTAACTACTGCGGTTCGCGAAGTCGTGCTTGAAGAACCACAGAATCAAACTGAATCCGAAGTTAAAGAGCAGGCAAAGGAAGAAACCGAAGCGAATGAATCGGAGAAGGAAAAAGTTGAAGACATTGAGAAATCTGATAAGAAACTAGAGACCCTTTTGAAAGATGACGAGGAAACAAAACCAACCAAGGACCAGCCAAAAGAAGTTGCAGCCAAGCCTGCGCAGAAGCAGTCGAACAACATCATATCCAAGGTGAAGAATTCACTCGTCAAAGCAAAGAAAGCCATCATCGGGAAATCTCCGAGCAAAACGCCTCCGTCTGAAGCCAAGGGTGATATCAAAGTCAAATAATTTGAAAAAAAAAAAAAAAAACGTGGTGAGTTTAGATATATGTTGTACCTATCAGCATATCCTGGACATTTTCATAATGCAGTGGTTGGTGGATTCTTCTGTGTTGCAGTTCATGCTTGGTGGTGAAGGGATGTGTATATATACAAGGTATATGCATTGCAATACTTTATATTGTAAAACTATAGGACATTGTTATTTTCTTCTCTTTTTTTTTTTGGTGGTTTTGTTCCGTCTTATATTCCATTGATTTCAGTTGTGAGTAGTGTTTGTCTGGTGGTTTTTTATTGCCGTTCGTTAAAGAACAGAAAATAAGTCTAGTTCGTGAATCATGTATACTACTCTTATTATTGTTATTCTTTTTGGTTTGATTATATTTGTTAGTTATTACAGCTGTGATTTATATTTTGTGATTCAGGAAATTGTAGTTTAAATTCTTTTTAACAATGATATGATTATGCATGTCCTGTTGCCCGGTCATTCATATGATCACCAAGATCTTTGCTTGTTCTACCTGACAATCACATTAGAAAGTTTATACATACTGTTTATGACTATCTTTTTCGTATATTTGAAAAAATATATACTTTATTGGAGTGAAAGAAATTATGAGATTCCATTTCTGCAATAGCCCATTTTGGCTGATCCAAAATTTTCTGAATTTAAAACATCTGGAAACCAAAAACTTCGCTGGAAAATAACAAAAATCTATGAGTAAATATAAAAAAAAACTGACACCCACTAGTTTATACATATATATATCTATATATATTTTGTACAATTATATGCTGATGCATCAGAATGGTTGGAGATTAGTAAGAGAATGCAACAAGTGTCCGGAGAGCAGAAAACTGTACTTAAATATTTGAAAGAATCGTTATGGAAGGGTTCTGAAAACACAAACTTGAATACATAGGAAACAGGTATATGGAACTCTTACATTGCATTAACAGCACAGGTCACTTGGTGAATTTACAAAAAGGTAAGAAATGGTCTTCTCAAGATACCAAAAAATGTGCCATAAGTTGTGCCATCTTGAAGCTGAAATTCAGATTCTATTGTACATGTTCAAACCTCATTTACTCCGAGTTTACCCTCTTTTCTCGTACTCTTCGTCAAATTTTCTCAGATCACAATCAACGAGAAGAAAGGCTGCAAAATGGATTTATCTCCCTTGATTCACAAAAGACAAGAACTGACGTCATTCATAACCTGAAACAGAAATACAGACCATGTTTTTTTGTAAGGTTCTGTTTTGAACTGTCAGATCATTATAGGGTTTTGTTAGTTTTTCTTACTTTTCTATACTGACGTAATGCAATGGTGAGGATACTCCGTCATAATTAAACTCCTATTTTAAGTTATATGGAATTGCTAATAATTACTTACTGGCTGCTGTAGTAGGCCCAACATCATTTCCATTGGCAGGGGCTGAAGCTTTGTTGCCATTTACATCAGATGCTTGAACATTATTTTGCACCATGGCAGATTGCTCAAATCCCTTAGTTGTTGCTTGGCACTGCATTACAAGAGGGAAAAAAAAAAAAAAAAAAAAAGTTTTCAACTTCAATTGTATAGAAGAATGCAAAGAAATCACAGGACAAAAAAGAACTGAAATCTAGAATAGTTTAGTCCAATACGTCCAACCGATAACTAATGTTTGTTTCCAGCAGCACCCAGAAAAGATCAAGGTTCCTTAGTATTGAAAGGAACTGAAGACGACTACTCCAAATTCAAATCCTTCTATAAATAAGTAGTCTCATAGCTCCGTAACTATTCTTACAACCATGTCTTCTTATCTAGTCATGATTCTGCATCTTTATAGATTTCTCTAGTGACGTCTTTGGGTAGTTCTATGATCTTTTGGCTAAAAGTGAAAAGACGTTAGATTTACTAAAGAGTTAAAAAGGAAAAGGAAAGTACCAACGGCAGACTTAAAGAGTCAGTGATCTCGAATAGGTTATTGGGTTAATAGTAAGTCTATTCTCGAGCAATTTTATGGGAAGATAATGTCAGATTCCAACAGAGATGGGTAAATAACGCAGAAACTTTCAGCGCACATGAACCGAGAAAGACTCAGCTTGGTGGAGACAAAAGCAGTACGAAGATACTAACAAATTTTGGATTTCCCTATACTCAAATGCTCTGTAAATATGAGAATCCTAGCATGGCTTTCCTCTGCTGACATACATTGTCTTTGATGCTATATTCGAGACGTGAAGTGGTGAGTAGTATTATCATAGAATTTGAATCCCATTTAGCAAATGTTATTTCTCTTATTGAGAGTAGAATTTTTTTGCACAAACAAGGATTTGCAATGGAGGTGAAAGAAAAACATCAAAGTTATAGACTTCACTGTCTTCTTTCTAGAAAAAGTTATTTGATGTCATATGCACAGACCTGGCTAGATGTTTGATTCATAGAGCTACCAGCACCGGCATTTTGCACCACTTGAGAGCCCATATTCTGCACGGGGTCCTTTGAGGTATACGGCTGAGTTGACTCCATATTTTCCATAGACCCACCAGCCCCACCAGCATTAATTCCCATTGCTGACTTCATAAACGGCCCTCCCAACACAGGAACCAAGGGCGCACGTTGCATTGGCATGGAAAGTCCTTGACTGGGAATCCCAAACACCTGAAGGTTAGGTCCTGACATCCCATGCAAGGCAGCAGCGTGTCCCGGCATAGGCGGGCCAGGAAAATGTGCTCCCTGCACGGGAGGGACCTGCATCATAGGATGATAACCAGATGAGCCACCATTCATATCAGGCATGCCCATACCAAAACCCATGCCCAACCCCATTCCCATCCCGATTGCCATGGGCGAAAAATGCGCCATATGAGGAGCATGCATGGGTTGCATCCCTGTTGGTAACATCATCGGTGGCATACACAAACCAGCTCCCATTGACATAATCTGGCATAAAAATTGGAAACAGTTCAAGAGATTTAAACTTAAATTTTTATAATAATAAAATTTACCAAAAAAAAAAAAAGAAAAAGAAAAAGAAAAAGGAAAAGGAAAAGGAAAAAGAGTATTCACATAGAAGGAAGGGGGAGCATTACCTGTACTTGAAGTTGAAGTGTCTTCAGATACTCGATAGCTTCGTCAAGCATTGAAGCTTTGTCAACCTTATAAAGCAATTATTGAAGTAAAAACATCAGGCAAACATATATCTTTATATGTAAACTAATAGTAGCTTACTTTTTAGAAAGTAAGCTTTCACAACTTCCACGACTACACAGGAATTACTTCGAAAATGATGCAACACAATATCAGGAAGAAGTTAAACTTCCAATTTTCAAATCTAGGACAAATTTATTTGAGCTTTTAAAGTAATTCCACCCCCCACAAGGCCAAACTTTAGCCGTTATATTTATAGATCTTGATTTCGTTAGAAACTTTTCAGATTTTAGAATATCCAGCCAGCAGATTTTCATGATGAATATCGACAAAGTAGCCAACCTTGTTGCAATTTGGTATGAGTTCTTGCAAGGCACGCATCTTTTCGTTGATTCTATCCCTTCGCCTCTGTTCAAAGTCCAAATTGAAGAGAAACAGTTTAAGATCTTAAAATTTATAAAGAACAGCAAAGTAAAGACTGTACCAGGACTAACACGATCTAGATTTACATCATAACATCATCGCTGATCAATTCATCTTACCCTTTCAGATAAATTATGCACTTCTGCAGCTCTGCTTCTCTTGGAACCCGAAGCTCGAGGAGGAGCAGTTTTTTTGGCACCGACAGATTCTTCCTCGACATCCTGGACAATACGGTTTTGCTTGGCTTATTGAGGAAAGGAAAAAACCATTGAGAGTATGATGTAAAAACCAGTTTTCTAACTTACTTCACTGTGGCATTCCGAATCCTCCGCATCTTGAAATTTCCTCTTCAAAACATGTGTCGGATCATCCGAAGTTCTCTCCACACTATTGCCTGAGCAAACCGAAGAGGAAGCAACCACAGGCTCCATATTCTTCTCACCATCCGGCAGGCCACGAGTTGTACTTTCACAAGCAAGGCTGTTGTTTATGTCGTTCTTAAAGCCATCTTCTCGGCAAACAGCCTCGGAATCTTTAGCAGCACATGGTTCCTCTCGAGGCCTGGCCTCTAACAGTTTCAAGTCAACCCCAGACGAGGCCACAACTTGGCAATGCGCACTTGTATCGTTCCTTAAACCACTACCTGTGTCGATTAGTCCCGACTTAGGAGGATTAGTCCCATTTGCACCACAACCCTTGTCCTTATTCGGCACATTCGAGCCTGGCATAGTACCAGTATTCTGAAGAGTAGCCTTTACAAGAGCAGCAGGTCTTGAGAAATGAGAGAAATTAAGTATATTGGAGCTATTACTCTGTGGTATAGGATCTTGTTTCTGCATTTTCAGGCCAGAGAAACCACCAACAGAGGAAACTCGAGCGGAATCGCTACAAACAGCATGGTGAGCCACACTACTTGAGTTATCACCAACGGTGTCCAAGACCCTTGATCTAAAAGACGGAAACGACGTTTGGCATTGCTGCGACGACGATGACGGATATAGCTGACTAGTTCCGGTTCTAGGTCTAGTTGTAACATCATTTCCAACAATTGAAGCAACCTTGGAAGAATTCCTCTGTTCTAAACTGGCACCAAAATCTACAGAATTGGTGTTGGAGTCCCTATGATACAGCTGGTTACAACTACTCCTATCGTTCGATGCAAAATTGTTACTCTTGGAGATATCATTGGCAGTGACACCAGACAATTCAGGCAAGAAATCAGGACAATACTCGTGTTGTAAAGAACCCTCCATGGGATAACTCAACCATGGAATCATGTCATCATCGTGACTCAAACCGACATCATCGGACGGCACCGACATCGGAATCTCATTCAAAACAGACTCCACTGTCCCAAACTTCCCTGACTTTGTGGTTGTGCCATTTCCTAAATCTTTGTCCCGGGATTTCGGGGTATAAGACGGCAAACAGTGAGATGGTAAGCTGTTACAAGTTGGGTCCTTTCTAACTCTACTGGACTGACCTTGTGTTGTAATCTGACCATTCTCCCAAACAAGCTCAAAAACATCATTCCCAGGTCTGCAAACAAGAAAAGCAAAAGCAACCAGCCAGAGTTAAATGCGAAAGCAGAATAGAATTCAATTCAATTGACATTTAAAAAAAAAAAAAAAAAAAAGAGCAAAAATATAACTGAAACTTACTCAAAATCTTGATTTGAATCTACTCTCCTTTTAGCCAACCGATATAGCTCGGATAAAGGCATGATGAGGAAATGGAAAGTTATGGGAAGAGTTTGGAAAATCACTTCTTGTTATTACTTAGATTTTAGAAATAAATGCCCCAAAGATCCAAGAGCTTGTCCATTATTGGTGGCTTTCCAGAGAGAAACTACTCTTTTGAGTGTTTCTTGACTCTAAATGCTTAATTCAAAGAACCCCAAAAAAAAAAAAAAAAGAAAAGAAAAGAAAACCCACAAAAGCCAGGCCAAAACCCCCGCTATCAGACAATCCCAATTGAACTTATAGGCGGAAAAAAGAAAAGAAAAAGAAAAAGAAAATCTATGGAGCTCCTTTTACAGTTAAAATATTTACAGAATAAAATCGTTCTTTTTAATACTAAAGTCCTTATCAGTAAGTTAAATGGAAATATAAAATTCAGTAAAATAAAAATAAAGTACCAGTCAGTCAAATTCTTTATTGCACCCTAAGATCCCCCTTAAACAAAAACAAAAACAAAACTAAAAACCTCCAAATTTAAGCCGCTTTGAGTTTTAAAAACTCCTTCTTTTACACTTTTCCAATCATTAAACAAAAAACCCAGAAAAACCCATATCACAGTTTGCTTAATTAATCAATAAAATTCCAAACCCAATTAACACGAAAAACATCCAGAATAGTTGGTGACCCAGAACTCTTTATAATAGCCCGTTCAAAGTCGAAGCCAAAAGTTTTGGGAAAAATCAGGAGGTTCTCGATCTTAGCTAAGAGCAACGCTAATCCACATGCATTAAACATGTGAAAACTAGTTGTAGATTCTTTCTTTCTTTTTTTTTTTTCCTCCGCACAAAAGTGAAATATCTAAGAGTCAGTGACCGAGTGAAGCACGAGGGGAGAGAGAGAGAGAGAGAGAGAGAGAGAGAGAGCTTTAGAGAGAGAAAGAGAGAACAGGGGGTGTCCAAGTGGGACGCAGAAGACGGCGAAAGCCTAGCAGAGCTGCTGCAGCTTGCAGGGGACCAAATGCCTTTGTGGACTTTAGAGAGACAGGAGAGAGAGAGAGAGGAGAGAGAAGTTGCAAAGAATTCAGCTTTCAACCTATTTGAAGTTGCAAAAAATTTCGGCTTTAAGTTCTTACTACAGTCAAAACCGAAACTTTTTCATATTTCTTCTATATTTTTCTTTTTCCGTTTTCTATTTTGAGTTAATCTTTTCATAATCATAAAACCCAACTCTTTTGTCAATTTAACGAATTCTTTCACCAACTTTTTAGTACATGATGATGATTTGTCGCATTTTTTACCGGATAAGATACAAATTTGGATAATTCTATGATTTAAAAAAAAAAACTGTATGTTATCGGGGAGATAAAATTTTTACCCCAGAGATTAAATTTAGATAGAGTTTTTAATAATTTGATTATGTTAGAATTTTATAAAACTAGATAAAGTAAATAATTTAACAGAACTTTAATAGAGTTTTTAACTATTTGATTAAACTAGCAATTTATTATACTAAATAAAGTGTAATAATTTAACAGAATTTCATGAAGATTGATAATGAATTATGTAAGTACACATTTCACGTGCACGAGTGTTTTTTAAATTTTTTTTTTCAAATTTAACAATCTTCATTAATGTGAAGTCTTTATTTTCAAAAATAAAAATGACATAATATTCACCTATATATTATATCTTTTAACCGAAATTCAAGTTTTGAATTTGGGACCTAAATCCTGAAAACCCTTTACATTTATTGAGCTAATCCTAACGAGCTTTGTAGCACTATGTTGGACTTAATTTGTCAAAATTTAAACTTCATAAAACAACTTGGTAATCAACTAAATTCGGATACTTGCATATAATTGTTCTTTTAAGGTTTTGTGTATTGTGTAATTTTTGAGTTATGGTCAAATCATAACTGTTTCTTAGCATAAGTTTAGTAAATCATCTTAAATCAAAATATTTCAACTCATTTTAAACTTTATTTTTATTTTTATTTTTTAACTAGTTTTTAAAAAGTCAAACAACCACAGTCTAAGTTTATATTTAATGTAAGAATTTAGAATAGATTTTTAAATTAAAATTAGTTAATTTTTTAAAAATTAATTATAATTTTTATTAATTTTTTTAAAAAAAAGATAAAAATTAATAAAAAAATTTTAAATTTAAACATAAAAATCAAATGAAACATAAATATTTTAAATCAAACCTATCAATCAAACGCATGTTTATGCATTGGCGGCTAATATTTTAATTGTGCCTTGATTGTATGATGACTTTTAGGCCCACTCCTCCTTAAAGGCGTGCAGATACGCGCCACGTGAAAGGGAGGGTAATATCTTGGCCCTTCATTTATGGGGTAGGTTGTCCCTAATAAGATGGGGAAGGTGGTGCAACTTTGCTTAGTGTGTCCTTGTTCTCTGTATTTGAGCCGGGCATATTATCCTTTTGCTATTATATTATGTTATCTATGTATAGTTTGGATATGTAGTTGTGGGCTTTTATGTATCTATCTATTCACATATTTATTTTATTCATTCTATCATTTTTTTCCTCAATATTTTATCCCATTCATAATGAGAACACAAGAATATCATATCTATGATATCATTATAGTATGCTTGGAGGATGTCTCCCCCCCCTTTTGTTTTTTCAACTCATGAAATCATACAAGCTTTTGAAAATCATGTATTAAGAAATTAATAAAGTGTTTGACTTGCCTATGATGGGTTTTTCAACCAAAATCTTAATTTTTTGAGACTTTTTCTTCTTTAATGCGTTGAATAAATATATGAGGCAAGGTAGTGTGCATTACTATATTGGTGTAACAATCTGATAAAGATAGAACAATATTTATCTGTACGTGACGATATTGTTGGGACCAATTTTTTATTAGTTGTTAACTCAATATTAATAGTAATCTCAATTTTTTTTTTTTTTTTTTTTGTGAATATATGGATTTGTTTGTAATAAAACTTTGGTTGGATATGAGATAAGAAATGTTCATATGATCAACAGAAAATTAAGCAATAAAACACAACGCTCAATGTTGCTTTGGGAAAATCATGATCTTTTTTTCCTCATTGAGTAGAATCTATGATATCATCACTGATTTATATAATTTGTTGTTTCTAGTGTACTTCCCTTGATTAAGGTAATCAAAATGTCTAGGTTACCCTTGATTTTGAAGGCTCGTGGCACACTAAATCAACGTCTAAATAGCCTTTTTCTCACGATGTATCATGAAAGCTAGGACTTGTGGGACACCCAAATTTCTAACTTTACACTCGGCGTGGGACACCCAAATCATATAATAATAAAGTCACGCTTGAAGGAGTTTTGAAAAGACAAGAATTTAACTATAAGTAATTAAAATAAGATACCAATGTTGAAAGGGAAAAACCAAATTAGAGAACAAAGGTAGAAAATTATAAATAAGTCAAATAATTATCATTCAAACCAGATGTTTGCCTGTCTTTCTAGTAAGAAAACGAGCATACTGTTAAATTCGATTAAAATTATATGAAATTAATATATATATATATAT
>JAFMPE010113599.1:6395-18563 GCA_024759925.1 Ficus religiosa | reverse complement strand
AGGGTTAAAAGAAAAAAAAAATTTTGTGGTATTTGAGTGATTACGCTTCTTTAAATTTAAAAGTATAGTATTAACTGTTTTCACAATTGACCTTCCAATTACCGAGCACAAGTTGGCATGTAATCAGTGTTTGTAAATGGTTGACATATAATCATCAACCATCTAGCGACTTCTAATTACCGTTAGTATTGATAGATTAACAGTTATCTGTCGGTTTTTCCACGAATTCATTCTGGATCCACATTTTAATATCATATTGGATCCAACCTTCCGAATTGTTACAAACCAAATAGCATTAGCACATATGTAAAAAACATATTTCTAAAAAAAAAAAAAAAAGTCACTCTTATATACATATAATAGAGAAAATTAGATTAAAAAAACCATGTTTTCAATATATCTTTATTATTTTATTCATTTTAACTTTAAAATTGATAGTTTTAATGATATGAAATAACAACATTATCAAATTTAATATTATGATTAACATAAATATAGAGATGTATTAAATTTACCACATTGTTGCATATAATTTACATAATCTAATCTGAAATAGAAAAAGCCCACCAAAGTCGGTCTTGGAAAAATAATAATGAATTTCTATTTTTCTATTATTTTTAGCTTATATATAATGGATTGACCCGAAATAAATAAACCGAGTCGGGTGGGTAAGTAAGGCAGACTTGGACACATGTGCACACGGATGGATAAGGAGAAAAAGGGAAGAATAAAAACAAACAAGCGCAACAGAAACTTCAGAATAAGGTAACGTCGGAAAAAAAACGTAGCGTTAAACTGAAAAGTGCCAAACACGCGCCGAGAGTAGCAGGTATGGCAACACAACTCTCACCGTGGCTTCCGAGTGGCGTGACTCTGCCACGTGGCCTAGAGCCTTTTGCAATTGAAACGTAAAATTCATCAAAATTCACGCGCCTTTATCGAACGTTTTAGATTGGCCGTTCATCAATCACCGTTCCATTTTTGCTCCTGCTTTTTTTTTTTTTTTTTTTTTTTTTTAAGGAACGGAAAATGTCTCCCTTTCAAATATATATATATTTTTTAGGGAGAAAAAAAAAAAAGATTTTGGTGCAATAGAAAGTGTGTTCATATCTTTCAAACAAAAAAAAAAAAAAAAAAAGAAAAGATAGTGGGTTCATATGTGACTTTGTTTGAAGGAAGTTCATATGTGATTTTAGAGCAACAAATAAACCCATAAATCTAATAATTTAGAAACCAATAGGGTAATTGAATCAATTCATTAAGGATGATTATTTTTGAACTATTTTGACGAGTTTGAGATCAGTTCCGCTTTAAAACATGAGGATCAACATGACAAAAAGTGATTCTAAAAAAGAAAAAAAAAAAAAAAAAAAGACCTGAAACGTGATGGTTTAGGGATTTTTTTATTCTTTTTTGAATAAGTGATGGTTTAGGGATTAACCGAATAATTAAAGTTTACATTTTTTTTTTTGTTTAAATTTTGAGGGACCTTTGTAGAACTTGTAAAAGACTAACATTTCGTTTATATCAATACACACGACATGCAATCCACTGCTTTAAAAGACGCATCGCTATATTTCCCCCACGAAGATATTTCACTGTCGTTAAATTTCACATGACGACATGTCGTTCGTGTTCTAAACTGAAAAAAACCTGTCTTTTTCATTTAAAAAAACGACATGTCTTTATCTGCCTAACAAACGACATTTTGTCGTAGTTAGTGGGCTTGGACGGTCACCAGGAGGCCTACAAATAGGCCCAGCGAAGCTAGAAATTTCCTTGGCCCATTGTTGTTTTCTTTTCTTTTCTTTCTTTTTTTTTTTTTTGGTAACTTTTTTCTGAAAAAAAAAAAAAAAAAAAATCACAAGCCCTACCTGCCAAAGGTCTCCTCTCTCATTTTCTCAAGTCCTGTTTGGCTACTCAGAAAAAAACTCCAATCCAAGAGACCAAGCTTTCTAGGGTTTCAAATTCCCGGATTCTGGAAATGGCGTTTGCTGGTCGCATGAGATCGAGCCTCCCTCTGGTCTCGAAGCTTTTGAGGTCGGAATTCCTCTCTTCGGCCAGCAGATCGGCTCCCCAAAGAGCCCTACTTTCCCCTACTTTCTCCGATTCCGAGGTAAAACACTTCACTTGAACAAATTTCAGAACAAAAAATAAGTCTCTCTCTTTTTTCTTTCTTATCTTCCATTCTGATTTTCCATTTCCGATCTCAACGTTTGTGTGAAATCAATTCTGTTGGCCTGGAATAAGATTTCATTTTTAGTTTTTTTTTTTTTTTTGAAGTGATGATATAAAATCTCTAAGGCTGTGTCTGGTAAGAAGAGGGAAACAAAGATACATAAGTGAAGAAAATAGAGAGTAAGGGGAAGACCTGTCTCTTATTGTGCTTGTTATGGATTCCTTTCTCTGATCCCTTTATATTGGGAGAGATTAAAAGTGCTCTTTGATGGTTTTGAAATCCCTCCATAAAATCCTTTCTCTAATCTCCTCACCCCTTTCCTTCCTTCCACTTTTTCCTCCTACCAAACAAGCTGTAAACATCGTTGTTTAATCTGGGGTGTCGAGAAGTAATGTTGATACACTTTAGTATCAAGTCATTTTTTATTAGTTCCGGTTCTTCATTGCCAAGCTATATCAAATAATCCTTTATTTGATTCTGGGAAATGGGCTGAAATTAATATGTATATTGATTGAGAATTTCTAGTGAATTTTCTGAGTTGCATAAACGTAAAGAGTTTTTATGATTAAAAATCTGGCAAAACTTTGTTTTTGGTTATCTTATTTTATTTGAGAATCTATAACTATCATCGTCCTATCTGAGTTTTGAGAAGTAACGTTGATGCACTTTAGTGCTGAGTCGTTTTTTTTATTAGTTTCAATTTTTAGTAGTTCATAATTGTTTACCAAGCTATGTATTTGCAGTTCTCGAGGAATTACGCAACTGCCACAGGGAAAAAGGAAGACAAAAACGTGAAGGTACGAGTATCATTCTTTGTGTTTCGATGTTGATACTTGAACGTTGCCCAATCTTTTTTTGAGCAAATTAGGAAGAAAGAATCAAAACTTCCATGTAACCAGATTTTTGTTGAGGGAACATAATGAAGTCATTTGAAGAAACACTTGTATTTTCTCCTCTCTATAGATTGTTGCTGAAGCTTTAACTGAAGTGATTTTTAAGTTCACGTCAGAAGTTCAATCTAATAGTCCCATATAGATCACAGTTCACTAATGCATCTATCTATTTATGTCCCGTTAGTCTTTCATTTCAGTTTTCCATAAGTACATTGCCACCGTATTTTTTTTTATAAATCTGTTTCCATCTTTCCAGACAAAATATCTTATTTATCTTGTTAGCCATTGTATTTGAATTAGTGCACCAGTGATAAACTAAAAAGAAAAGTATCAAATTGCATTTGCATGAATGCAAATGTATAGGAATAGCCTTTTTACCAATTTTTTTTATTGAACTGTTCCAGTTCAGCCATGTGAAAATGAAAAGTTGACTTTAATTCACATGAGATGAACCTATCATGTTCCCTTTATATGATATTTCAGGTTCCTTTGGCTTTGTATGGGGGTGCTGGAAACTATGCCTCTGCACTGTACCTGGCAGCAGTGAAAGCAAATGCCTTGGACAAGGTCGAGTCTGAGCTCGTCGATCTTGTTGATGCTTCTAAGAAAAGTCCTCTTTTTTCTGAGTTCATCAAGGATCTTTCAGTTAAAAAATCTGTGCGAGTGCAGGCAATCAATGACATCTGTGCGAGTGCTAAGCTTTCAGATGTTACAAAGAACTTCTTGGGTATGGTTTTCCTATATATATACATATTAGGAGATGGAGTAGTCTTTCTTTCATGTTTCTTTTACTAAGCAGCATTAGTCTGTCTCTCAGTCCTGTTGGTTATATTTGGCATATTTGCGTGGATGGCCTTATTAAGGTATTATATTTTTAAAAAAATTTTTTATTCACTTTTCCGTATATGTGTGTGTGTGTGTTTGTGTTCGTGTTTTTCATGCTGTACTTTATTTGTTATTGTCAATGTGTAGAAATCTACACCACTTCTATGTAGACAGCATAGCTTCCCAGTAAAATATTGACCAATAATAACAACCTTAGGCGAGTCACTAAAATTTTTTGTTGGGCTGTGCAAGGCATTTTTCATTGTCTCTATAACTCCTTTTTCATATTGTCTCTCCATGGTTGTAGTTTTATAATTTTAATAAAATATAATTATAGCCGTAGAAAAGCTTGTCATTGTCTTTACGCTTTTTTGCTTTGCTAGTTAATCTGCTACCCAACCTTCGTTTGCTTTAAATGTCTCTAATTCATTTCACATGGTTGAGTGGAGTTTCGGTATGAATTTCTGAGATCTTAATTACATTTGTTGTAATTTATTGTAGCTCTCCTCGCTGAGAGTGATAGGCTAAGAAACATCGAAGCCATTACAAAGAAATTTCTGGAGTTGACTAGGGCTCACAGGGGCGAAGTGATAGCTACCGTGACAACTGTCATTGTAAGTTCTGATTCCATAATCTGGTTTAGTTGTTTTATTATGTTTGTGAAAAAGTGCTCTGATTGGTAAAATAAGATAAGGTTTGCTTGCAGACAGGGCTAACCTAATGTCTAATTGTTAAGAGTTAATGTAGGATATTGCTTATTTGGGTAGAATGAGTATGGGAATGGGATATCCTTGTATCAATCTTTTGGTGGTTGTTTATATGTTATCGAATGGCATTATCATTTTTGAGCTTTGAAACCAAGATTTTTGACGATGAGGATTTAGTTCTGAACTTTAATAATTCCTTGCTAGTAGATATGCTGGATTGGGTTGAATGGGAAAATCACAGATTAGTCGCTAGTTAGGCTCTATCGGTTTTGCATGCCATAAAGGAAATCTAGGCAAGGTTAAATATGAAAATCGTAGGTCAGGCCGTGTCTCTTTACTTGAATATTTATTGTTGTATGTGTCTTATACCATGGAGTCATACTCAACTTGTTGTTTTTTAAGAGCATTTGGCACATTTGCCCCCTTAAAATTCTCACGATCGGCAAAGTACCCCCCCTTAACTTAATATTTTGGCAAATTATCCCTGAATCTAAAAAATGTGTTGCAGAGTGTCTTCAACCTGTACAACTTGTTGTATGTACGTTATCTGAGGTTGTTTGAAGAAAATAAGTGAAATTTCGGTTGACGCTCGAAGTTTGTCACATGTGTGAAAGCGTTTCCTTTTAAATTTCAACTAGATTCATTGATTTTGTTAAATTCATGGCAATTTGCCACTATTGATAGTTCAGGGGACAACTTGCCAATTCAGTCAAAGTTAGGGGACAAAAATTCCAAAACCCTATTTTAAATGTTTTGACACTATATTGACCAAGTGACGGCTATAGCGATTTTGCTGTTGATGATATGTAATTGTTTCCTTGAAAAAAAAATGACATGTAATTGTTATTTTTGGATCAGCCCCTTCCACCTCAGGAGGAGAAAGATTTGAAGGACACATTGCAGGAAATACTGGGCCAGGGAACGAAGGTTAAGCTTGAACAAAAGGTTAGCAATTCGACCATTTTTACCTGTTCCATGTATGATCTTTTGTTTTTGTTCCCTTGTATAACGGCCATAACTTTGGATCCCTTTAATCTTCAGATTGATCCCAGTATTTTGGGCGGGCTCGTGGTTGAATTCAGTCAGAAGGTTTTCGACATGTCGATTAAGACCAGGGCAAGCCAGATGGAGCGGTTCTTGCGGGAACCCGTTGATATAAGCAGCCTCTAGAAACCCGGACCAGATCTCTCCCTTGCCCTCATTTGTTGTCTTTGCTTTTGTATCAGTTTCTCTTGAAGCTTCAAGAAGGAAAAAAGAGTATTCTTTCTTATAATTTTGGTTCCTGAAATTGCCATCTATTTGCAAATAAAAAGCTTCACTTTTAACATTTTGTGGGCATTGTTGATAGAATAGTTGTTTGGATGGGTTATCGGGGTTATTTTTATTTTTTATTTTTTTTTTCAACTTCTCAAGTCATGAGTTGTTTAACTTCCCCATCACTTATCGTTCCTCAGATCAAGGCACATATATGTTGGAGTTTTCAATGGTTTGTTTAGACTATGTGCTCACTGTCTGATGAAATTTATCTCAAGACTTGAAATAAGATATCAACATTTTGGTAAATAACTAGTGATGTCGCCATCAAGAAAAGAGCTGGGTTATTTATCATCACTAATGATGTATCACCACCACGTGTCATTTGCACGGATCAGTAAAAGACTACTGTCATTTGACTCAAAATAAATCAGTCAGGTCTTTAATCGTATCTAATCTTTATCGCCTTGCTAATAATAAGGGTGCTCTTTGTAAAATGGCCTCCGTTTTATGTTGGACCGGTTATTGATATGTTTTTTGCTGAAAATATATATATATATATATTATATATATATAACACACATGACAAAAAGTCACTTGTGGGATATTATTTTAAAATCAAAATTAGAATATTGGAGTTGTCCAAAATGAAAGGGCAATATGCGTTAAATATCAATCAAATCAGATAATTAGAAAGCTTAAAAAACTACTTGAGTCTCACTCTTGTTTTATGAAGGGAAAAAAAAAAAAAAAAACACACATACACACACAATAAACTCAACTAAAATTTTGATGACGAATCCCCTGTATTGGGAGGATCAAGAACATCAGCAGATAAAATAGGCAATGATGAATGAGAACTATTTTTTTTTAAAACCTCAAAATTTCAACATTTTTTTCCTTTGAAATATATATATATATATATATATATATATAAGTATATATTTTTTTAATTTCAACTTCCATCAGCTTAATGTTGATGGCCCCTCTGGCCTCTCCTGTGTATGAGAATGGCAATCATATCATTCATTCAAGTCTAAAGTTGAATCTTGAGAAGGGGCCAAAACTCTTAGGGAAATCAGACCACACACAAATGTTATATATCCACTTTTTCTACCATATGAGTTTCTTTAGTACTTGCACTGCTTTTTCTCAGCTTATCATTTTTCACCCTTTTTATTTTTATTTTCTATTGTTTTTTTGAAAAGAAAAAACTTGTGGTAAGAACCTAGAAATAATAAGTATTGTTGTTTTAGTTGTTAAATTAATTTTTTAACGATCTGATCTATGAGTCGAAGTAGTTTTGTATTGAGCACTGTATATTTTTTACCTTCGTTAGACAGTTAATCCAACGATTAAAATAACAATATTTATTGGTAGGACAAAAATAGAGATACTTTACATAATTACCTGTTTACAACTGTATAATATCAATACGGTAATTTCTTTTTACCTGATAAAAAAGTTCTCCTAGCTACTTGGTTTGAAGACAGATTAGCAAAGGTAGTTTGAATTTCATATGAAAAGGTGTAAGGAAGAATGAAACAAGGTGAGTTGGTCTTTCTTGTCTTTCTGACCAAGCACCATATTGCTTCGTACATCCTCACAAGCATTAAAATGTACTTTCATCGGACAGCTGTAGATATGTATATATACACATATACTCCTTACAATATATGTGTGTGTATATATATATGTAATATAGCTTTTTGAAACAATTGAGTAACTTGAGAGTTTCCTTGGTCACTTTTCCCCCGGAAAACATGCAACAGTAAGAGTCTTTGTCGGCACACATGAGAAACTGTGAGATTTCTTTTGCAATAACTGAAAATTTCCTTCGAAAGTCTTTTAACGTGAAACTGACTATGACTACTTATCTATTATTCCCTTGCATGTACAATATATACAATATAATACAGTCTTGATTTTTGGCTTGGAAAATGACTGCTTGTGTTGTGTATTGCCTTGATAGATAGAACAAATATTCCCCATGATATTCACATACAACAATTCGCCATTTTTCTTCTAGCATGTAGACAGGAAAAGGATTAGGTAAGGAAGGGAATTTTCCCGATGATCATGAGAAGGATAACTGTTACAGAACACGCAGGATAAGGATTTATATATGTATATACATATATATATATATATATTATCTCATTGTAGATGTATATGCACCTACATCATTTGATAGCTACTCTATAGATATAAATGAGTCAGTAGAAAGTTATTGTTAGTTTTTGGCCTTCTGATTTAAGGATATCCACAATTTAGGATTTGTTTGACATTTAGGATTTGTTTGACATTTAAGTTTAACTTCAACTAAATTGTACTTTTTCATATCAATTTTTGTATTTTTCTGAAAAGTAAACAAAATTTATAACTAGTTTTTAAAAAGTCAACCAACTCTAATTTAAAAATTTCATCTCCAATCGGCAAACCAAACGCAAGCTTTAGTGCTTTTTTCCCCTATATCTAACGTTATCATTATTTTTAATCTTTGCAAATTATTGTATCTATGGGGAAAAGATGGGGATTATCTTCAAATTAAAAAAAAAAAAAAAAAAGGACCAAGTGCACTAGTGTCTTGAAGGGCTTCATGAATAGCATTAGATGCGTTATTTTGAGAATTAGAAGATCATTATATCTCATTATGAATTAGAATTAGAATTAGGAGAGCTGGGGTTTGGAATAAATAATTCAAAAAAGTGATAGTAATGTAGGCTTTTCTTGAAAGAAATGACATATATAGCTGTACATAGATACGACAATATCTCAGAATTAATTATCAACTAAAAGAACAAGTTAATGATGAATGTATAGTTTTCAGATGGCTTATTGCTATTTTATAGATGTAGATTTTTCCATTACCTTTAATAAAAATTCATTATATATACATATATCTTGTAAACATTTTAAGCAATTAACAACAATGATGGGGATGGCCCTAAATGATTGTGGATAAGACCAGTATTCGTATTTATAGTACTCTTTGACAATAATTCAAGTAGCTGAGTCCCCTACACACACACACACGCACAGATAATTAAGAGACAATTTATACAGAGTGAATTAACATCATTTATGAGAACAAGCTGTCCGTTTCATGCTGCATATATATATATATATATATAGGTGTCTACGAATCTTGACAAAAAAAGGAAACTGTACAGTTGTCTAAAAATCTTGTTCGTTGTATATCTACTTATGTATTTGTACATATAGATATATTGTCATCGTGTAGAATAGTCAATAATAGAAGTTTGCCTATTTATTAACAATCAAACAGGAAAGCGTAACAAAGTTGGCCAAATTATTTTGCTTGCAACTACTCTCATTTATATATTTAGATACCATTCCTCACTAGTTAATTATTATTGAAGAGTTTTGTGAAAGAGTGAAAAAAGTTTTGTCGTTTATAGTTTTGAATCTATCGTATTAAAATTATTTTATATATATATGTACATTAGGAACTTGGTAAAAATTTTATTAATTGAAAAATGTAATGGGATATTTTTTTTTAATACTATAAAGAAAGGAGAACGTCATACTCATTATTTATTTATCATCTGCCAAATATGCATGATATGATCTCTTGTACTTGCTTAGTTGACAATGCAGGTTTTGAGGGTTATATTTTTGCTTAAAATTTTAGAATGATGAAAAGAAATACACATTTCCCCCCCTTTATTTTATTTTATTTTATTGTCTTCTGTTATTCTCTAAATGGGGTGTAAACGTAATGTGCTTGAGAAGCATGTTCGGTTGTTGTCTTAAATAATTGTCCATGCAATCGCAAAGAGTTTTTAACAACTAAAATATAACATAACGAAAATAAATACATACACATGTACACTACACATATATTATACATTTATATGTTTGCGTTACATATTATATATATTTTCCACAGAGAAGTGTACCAAAAGTACTACTTTTCCATTCTCTCTCTCTCTCTCTCTATATATATATATATCTCTTTCTCTCTCCAAAAACCATGTTTATACTTCCAATTCACGTGTACGTTTTGAGAGGAAGAATGGTTGGTCTTCTTGTGTTTGACTCTTTCTTTGTCTTTTTTCGGATGCATTTTTCTTCACTCACAAGGTAATTATCATCTCTTTCTCATCTTTTTTGTACATGAAACAGCTACACTTTTGCTTCCACTGCACATAATAATCTCTCTCTCTCTCTCTCTCTCTCTCTCTCTCTAACATTCTCTCTCATGGAGGTCCCCCTCCAATCCGTTTCCCACTCCACCCATCAACCAACAAACACAATCTCTTTCTCTCTCTAGATCTCTCTCTCTCTCTCTCTTACTCTCACATTCATATATTAAGCAAACCATGATGATTCAGATCAGCACCATTTAAACCACCCCATGAGGACTTGTTTCTCTTATTCTTCACCTATATTATTATATTAATAAATAGCTTTCTTTATATATATATATATCACCTCCATATCAAACCCTAGCTAGCCTTACTGCACTTAGAGAAGGAAAGAAAAAAAGAAAAGAAAAGAAAAGAAGGGGCCGTGGTTACGAGAAAGGCTGACTATAATTCAATGGCAACCACTAAAGATCAAATAATTAGATCATCAAATATATTGTCATCAGCAGTGAACAAGAACAATATAAGTAATAATAATAGTAAGCTGAGGAAAGGGTTGTGGTCGCCGGAGGAAGATGAGAAGCTGATGAGGTACATGTTGAGCAACGGACAAGGTTGTTGGAGTGACATCGCCAGGAATGCTGGTCTCCTCCGATGTGGCAAGAGTTGTCGTCTCCGTTGGATCAATTACTTGCGCCCTGATCTCAAGCGTGGTGCTTTCTCTCCCCAAGAGGAAGACCTTATCATCCACTTGCATTCCCTTCTTGGCAACAGGTTTCTCTCTCTCTCTCTCTATATATATATATCTCTCTATTTATATATATATATATGTATATGTTTGTCCTTTTGAGGGGAGCATTGCGAGTATTGGTTTTTTCTCACATGTATTGTTAGCTCTTATGGTGATCATCTCCTGAATTTCTAATTCCATATGGAGCTAAATCATCAAATTATCTTTATGGTTTGACAGAATTATTTAGGAGTTAATTTATGTCCTATAAGGAGATTTCCACTAAGTTATTGCTAGAGCATTTATCATTTAAGGCATATATATATAAAACTTTAGAGGTGGGAGATTCGAATATTCTGTATAAATTGTTGAAGTCATACATTAAATTATTGCTAGGTTATATTTGATTCATCTTAATGCTGATGTACTAAAATTTAAAGGTTCTTATATAATTAGCTTTTACATATCCCGAATGCACATTGTGAAACACACACACACACACACACACACATATATGATTTTAGAATGGCATATATACAATGCATATTGACTATATATATAAAATAAAGGAACAGAAATATTATATATAACCTCGACAGAGAATGTAAGCTAGCTGGATATATACGTGCATAAAATTATAGGATGCCGCTAGCCTTCTATACACTTGCCTCAGTAATCATAACCCTGCCTTGCAACTGGATAAATAAATTACATTAAAACATCTCAGAACTTAATAAACGTGCTTGATTACCACTAGAGAAGCCTAATATAATCACTGAAACACAAACAAAGAGTGATCTAATTCTGTTGGCATCTCAGAATACCTTTCTGATCATTTTCCCTAATTTTATTAACTTGTTACTAATTATGATCAGTACTAATTTGCTACAAATCATGCTTCTCTTCTAGGTTAAGTATCATTGACATATATATATATATATATATATATTTCTAGTTAACTTGAGTCATTTAACTTTGTTGACCCGTTTTGGTGTCACTTCTGTTGATGTTATTGTGTGTGTATATATATATATATATATTATTCCAGCTGGATCTTAGAAAGTCATGATTGGGACCATTTCATGCTGTATGGATATTATGTATGTGTATATGTATATGTATACATGACAAGTTTAAGCCAAACTCTATGCATGTCATCTTTACTTGTGCATTAATTAAAGACCATGCAGACTCGTGCATGATTTTTTAAAGCCACAGCAGGGCATGCTTTTCTCAAAATCAAAGAAATAAAAAGACTGACTTTATTTTCATTATTTCTTTAATAAATATAATGTGCGCATATTATATAGATAAATGCTTGTTATAGGAGATAAAAAATTTCTTAATCTTGAATTCTACTGTACGTGCAAATCAGGTGGTCACAGATAGCGGCTCGTCTTCCAGGAAGAACTGACAACGAAATCAAGAACTTTTGGAACTCCACATTGAAGAAAAGGCTTAAACTACT
>JAFMPE010113579.1:1084-13312 GCA_024759925.1 Ficus religiosa | reverse complement strand
CTTGATCATGAATTTAATTTATTGTTATATGCATCATGAGCTTCTTTTCCGGAAACGACATAAAAATTTTAAAACTTCCGCTGCGTCGTAACTTTGATACTGGATCCGATTTTTCCAATAGTAGAGGGTTCGAGTATTATGCCACCTTTATATATGACTACTCGAGACATGCATATGTATACCTAATGCACCACAAGAGCGAAACCTTTGATAAATTCAAAGAGTATTGTGCGGAAGTGGAGAAGCAATTGGATAAATCCATTAAGACACTTCGATTCGATTGAAGTGGTGAATAACTCTCCAATGAATTTCTAGGACATCTTATAGATAATGAGATTTTATCCCAATTGACTGCATTGGGAATTGCACAACAAAATAGTGTAGCTGAGAGGAGAAATAGAACATTGTTGGATATGGTACGATCCATGTTGATTTTTTCAACGCTATAATTATCTTTTTAGGGATATGCACTTCAAATGACTTGCTATATTCTAAACCAAGTTCGAATTAAATAAACTCCTAAGACTCCATACGAGTTATGGCGTGGCAAGAAGCCCTCCCTTGGTCATATAAGAACATGGGGTTGCTCGGCACATGTATTGGATGGAGATGTGAAGAAGTTGGAACCACGTTCAGAATTATGCATGTTTGTAGGGTATTCTAAGGGAACTAAAGGAGGTCTATTTTATGACTTGAAGGAACAAAATGTCATTGTTTCAACCTATGTGACTTTCCTTAAAGGAAAGTCACATGAATGACTTTAAGCCTCGAAGTAAAGTGGTGCTAGAGGAATTATCGGGTGATAAAATTGCTCCACAAGTTTCGGTCTTGGACCCTAGTCCAAGTTCTAGTGAAAGACTCGTAAACGATCAATAATTTGGGGAGCTTCGACATAGTGGGAGAGTTTCTAGGAAATCGAGTTTCTTTATGTATGATGCTGAAGTTTACCAAGATGAAGCTCATGAACATAATGATGACCCAATTACATATGGTGAAGCTATGAATGATGTTGATGCTAAGCTATGAAAACAGGTTATGAACAATGAGATGGATTCAATGAAATCCAATTTCGGATGGAAACTTGTTGACCTACCTGAAGGGATAAAGCCCATTGGGTGCAAGTGGCTTTACAAGAGCAAGAGCAATGTCAAAGGGAAAGTTGAAACTTTCAAGGCTAGACATGTAGCAAAAGGATACATGCAAAAAGGCTAGCGTCGACTACGATAAAAGTTTTTCGCCTGTTGCGATGCTAAAGTCTATTCGCATTCTTCTCTCCAATGCTATGGCTCTCAATTACGAGATCTAGAAAATGGATGTTTGGAAAATGGATGTCAAGATGACATTCTTGAAGGGCCATCTTGATGAGAGAGTATCTATATGGTATAACCCAATGGGTTCGTGGTGAAAGGCCAAGAGAAGAAAGTTTACAAGTTGCTTAAATCCATTTATGGATTAAAGCAAGCATCCCGCTTATGGAACCAAATATTTGATCAAATGATCAAGAGCTTCGGTTTTGAGCAGAACGTATAAAGGATGGCAAGGTGGTCTTTCTGGTTCTTTATGTTGATGATATACCACTCATTGGAAATGATGTAGGGAACTTATCATTAGTCAAACTTTGGCTGTCTTTCTAGTTCTCTATGTTATGCAAAGGGTATAATGAGTCGATATCAATTAAACCTCGGTACCAAGCATTAGCAAGCCAGGAAGCAGATACTCAAGTATTTTAAGAGAACGATGAATTATATGCTAGTATATTCTGGAGGAGACCTAATACCTGTACGATATACAGATTCAGACTTCCAAACTTGTAGAGATCCGAGGAAATTGACTTCAAGATCTGTGCTCTTACTTGCACTACTGACTCTAAGATCGAAGTGGAGTATGTGGCTACGGCTGAGGCTTCTAAAGATGCGGTTTGGCTCTTCAAGTTCTTTGAAGACTTTAAAGCCATTCCGAGTGTTGCCAAGGCTATTGCACTCTATTGTGATAACAGTGTGGCTGTTGCCAACACAAAGAAATCGAGGCACCATGAAAGGACCCAACATATATATTGGAAATACCATACAATTAGAGAGTACATGGAGGATAGACTAGTGTATGTATGTAAGCTCGCGTCCGAGGACAACATTGCTGATCTTTTTACTAAGGCTTTGGTGGCTAAAAGCTTTGAAAGGCATGTAGAGGCAATGGAGATGTGAGACATGACACATTTACTAGCTTAGAGTAAGTGAGAGATTGTTGGGAATGCTCTAAGAGTGAAATACATTTTAGTTATATTTCATTTATTTTGAACTGATTAATAATATATTTAAGGTGTTTTCATTACATCTTTGCTATATTGTCCTCATTTAGATTTACATGTTAAAGTAAATGTAAACAGATATTGCTCATTGACTACTTGGTGTTTAAATTATTAGAATCTTGCATGCAATGGATTTTTGAATGCGAGAAGACAACGTTATAAAGTAAGTAGTCTAAATCTATAGTCTATGGGGTTGGAGTGAGTATCCAACTCTTATGAAGACATTATGTTATCTAATGCTAATTAGGGAGATGGTTTGTATTGACCATCTGGAGCGAGCCGACTCCTAAGTAGAGACATAGATATATTACCTAGTGGTGGTAATATATTGGACTGAACCAAAGTGTAATTAATCAATAAGTCCGCTTGATTATATTTATTCACTTTTGACATTCATTATGGAATAACTTTAATCCTAAATAAGTAAATGACTTCATGTTTATAACTTGTATACTTGGATGTTCCAAAGGCTAAAGCGTCTCAGAGTAGTAAGCTATTAGACCGGTTTGTTAGGTACATGATTTATATTCGATGTGAGCTTTTGTTATAGATATGGAATCATAACTCCCATAAAGAGTAAATGTTATTCTCTTAACAACATTATACAGGGTGTGAAAATGGACGAGACTTCGGGTCGTTTGCTGGGCAAATGACTAATTATTCACTTTGGGTGAATAATCATTTTCCTATTAGATATATAATTGATATTTAAGATAGTATGATCAAAAGGTTCAACGGACTTCGACTTTAAATTGATCATGGATATTATATGAGGGTATTGCATATATGATAAGGTCGTTGGACTGCGGCTATACACTGGCTTACGTAATACGATATATAATTGGAAGTGCAGTTTTAGGTTTATAGTGGTGTGATTTTGAAACTAATAATTGTGTAATTAATTTATTTGATATAGAATAATTAATTACATAGATTATTAGAGCCTATATTATATTTGTTCAATTGATCCATTTACTAACTCAATATAATTCTTTAATGGATGGTAATAAATTGGGATGCTCATTATGATTTTAATTCTTGGACTTAGTTAAGAAAAGAATCCGGAACACCTTCCACAATGTGTTTGCATTTTTTCTGCTAAAGGTAGAATGAGAATTTTGTTTCATTTAATTAATTAGATAAATATTTATTTTGCATAATATTTATTTGAAGATAATACTTGAAATTTGAATTAATTATATTTATCTTTTATGATAAATATGATATTAATTTAAATAAGAGACATTAATAAATTAATTATTTGTATAATTAATTTAAATATCTAGATAATCTTAATTTAAATAAATATTTTTAATTAAATATGGTAATTATCCTATTTGGATTTGAAAATGAAACAAAATCTTATCATAATCTATCTAGTGTAGGTGTTTTTTTATGACAATAAGGGAATGAAAAGATTTTCTCCTTATTGATTTTATTTGGATAATTATTATATTATTATTTTATTCAAATAAAGTTGCCATAATTTTATTTTTAATTTAAATTGGAATTATGGAACATTATCCATGGAGATAAAATTATAAGATAATTGGAGATAAAAATTTGAATCTCTTAATCCTATTTGAATTCAAATTCCACCCAGTTCATTCACTATAAAGAAGACTCTAGGGGCCCATATTTTATTTAGACAATAGACTTTAAGGTGAACGAGCCTATTATTATTCTCTCATTATAGTAATAATAAGCTGTAAGAGTTCTGGGTGGTTGGAAAGAAAAAGCCGCACATGAATATCGATCGAGAGACCAAGTGTCCACACACTCTGCCGTTTAGGAATTGAAGAATAGTAACGAACGCTAGTTGGTTGAAATTCTCTTTGATCACATCTTCTGTCATTCCTATTGTCTTCTTTCAAGGTACGTAGATTGTAGAATAATTTATTGTATATAACAATATGAGTTAGTACGATCTTAAGAAATTTTTTTTAAAATTCGGCTCCGTAAATTGTCCATTTTTCCTACACAAACAACCATCTTAATCTTAATCTTAATAACAAATATAAAGTGTCAAAAACTACTCCATTTTTTCGTCATGTGTCACTCCCTCTTTTTTTCCTTTTTCCTTTCTCCTTTCAATTTTTGTTTTTGTTTTTGTTTTTGTTTTTTTTTTGTTTTTTGTTTTTGGTTTTGTTTTTTGTTTTACTTGGCTTTCTTTCATTTCCCTTTTTTCTTTCCTTCCTTTTTTTTTTTTGCTAATTTTTTTCTTTTTATTTATCCTATTCAAAAAATTCCCTATGTAAAAAATTACTTCAAATATATGATAGTTAATTTTTGTTTTATGACTCTCAATTTTCAAATAATTTTTTTTTCATGGTATTTGTCTTAAAAAAAATTCATGACTACATCTTTTATTATGTGTCACTCCCACTTTTGTTTTTGTTTTGTTTTGTTTTTTTTTTTTTTTACTTTTTTCTTTTTAAATTTGGCTTCCTTTCATATTGTTTTAAAAATTTTCTTTTTATCCGTTCAAAATAATATTATTCTTCACTTATATCCAACATGTCAGTGTCTTTTTTGTTTGCTTTATTTTATTATTATTTTATTTTATTTTTCTTTCTTCTTTTACCCCTATTAAAATAATTCATATTAAATGTATACTAATTCAAACTTTTTTTTTATGATATTCTTAACTATTATTTTTTTTATAACACCATATAGTTAATTTTTTATGCCATTTACTAACTTCTCTATAATTTATTACTTTTTAAATATTTTTTTAAAATTTTATTCTTTTAGCATAAAATTATTCTTAAAATAAAGTCATATATTTTTTTCCTTAATGTTCTCTCAATTGTTATTTTTTATAATACCTCTTAATTAATTTTTTTTGTTTAATAAATTGATTAAACATATGCGTGGTGTTGTGTACAATCAGTAGGACAAAAAAGAATAAAACAGGGTGTTACTTTTAGAAAACTGAGTTTAACTCAAATATCAGCGAAATGTCTAAAATCTGCTAAATCTCTGCTCCCGCTCCCAGGTATGCAAAATCCTCCAGAAATCTTAAAGTCAAATCTTTACTCCTCGTGAGTTTGCACGATATTTCTTTGTTGATCTGTCTACTTGCTTCCTCTTGATCTACAAAAAGGGTATTCTTTATCGTTTGTCTTTCAAACGAAAAGAATTTTTTTTTGGTTTTGTTTTTTTGTTTGTGGGTTTTCTTTCTGATATCATGATATTCGCTTCTCATCTGGGTTCATAAAGTAAATTGTTCGATTGGCTGCGTAATCTCTCAGACCTACTGTTTGGTTCTTGAGAAAACTGAAGAAAATTGAAGAATTTTGGGTGTGATCTTTATTGTTGGATTTAGGGTTTGGTTCAAAGTCAGTGAAGTTGTTACTTCAAGTTAGCTCAAAAGGGTTTTCTTTTGCTTCTTTTCTTTTTCTCGTGTTTTTTGGTTCTCAAACCTTGTTATTAGCTTGTTTGGTTCATTTCCTTGTTCCTGTTCTCAGGGCACGGACTAGTTTTGTGCTTATTTATTTATTGTTATTAAAAAGTTATGTTTCATTTTTTTTATAATAAATTTTCCCAATTTTCTCTGGATCTTGTCTCTGGTGATCTGTGGGATGAAATCACGGTTTGCGTGTTGCAGGAAATATTTTCGTTTATCAAGTCTCTGTGCTTCAGTGGGTGGTTCTCCATAGGAATATTTATCAAAATGACAACCTTAAAAATTGAAATTAGTAATGAAAGACGTAGTAAGGAAGGGCATGAAATTATAAATGGATAAATAGTGGGATAAAAGTGAGTGATGGAGAAAGCCTTTCTGAAACTAACACCAACTATTTTGGAAAAGGGCATCATACTAAATCCAAATAATTTCTAGGGAAAGTTCGCAAAAGAAGAAGCATTGATGTAAGTATTTTAGTTGCACATTGTGGGAGTGGTTTTTAGACTTATACAAAACGGCGACGTATGGTAAAAGGGAAATAATGTGAAATGATGCCATGAGACTAACTGCAAAGAGTGAAGTGAAGAGCCAAGGAAATAGATAAAGTGAAATACCTCGAATAGAACCAAACACGTCGTGTAGGGTTGAAGTCGAAGAAAGTTACAAGTGTTTAAGCAGCAAACAAAAAACATGTGCAAAATAGAGATTTGTTTGATGTCTTTTGATTCTTAAGTCCAATTAAGGTTTGTATCTCGTTGTTTATTATTTGAACAGATTTCAGGACTAATACATATCTAGCCTGTTTTCATCCTTCTCTTTGACTTGTTTGTGTATGGAATATATGTTTGTGAGTTTTGCTTAGACCATGTTCTCATCTTTTTGTGTGACTAATTTCACGTCGCCCTCCAAATCTGCAAAAGATTTTGCTTTTTCCTCCTTGTACTTTGTCCTTTACTTTTAATTGGATTAGAGAACATACTACTTGTGAGGTGGATATTAGTTTGTATTCAGAGCTTACAGCATTGTCTCGTAGCTCATCGCTTACTTGTCGTCCTCTTTGCTAACACAGAAACAAGCTAGGACATTTGGAAAATAGTTAGCAGGTCCAGTTAAACCACATATCAAGAAGGATGAAAAGCCAAGGAAGTTATGAGCCACCCCATTATATTCCCTTGGGACAATCTGATATTGAAACAGACGTACCGCATAATAAAGATCCTCCCATTCATCACGATGTTAGTGAGGGCCCATCACAGTGGTCATCTGGAATCTGTGCATGCTGTGATGATCCGCAGAGCTGTATGCTACTCTCTGCCCTGTGTCCTTGATTTATCAGAAGGAAATATTATGAAGGTGCCTCTTGAGTATAGAGAAAGAAAAGCTTTACTTCATATTACTGGCTCGTTTCTCTTTTGTGGTTGTAGCTGTAAAAGTGCTGTTAGAAAGGCCCAAAGTCCATTGAAATGCTTCGTTAGGTTGTAGAATTTCTGTAGCTCACAGCTTTAGTTCGAGTTAATGACATTTTAGAGACTCCTAATAGAATAAAAGGTGAATTCTAGGATGGGTCTTGGTCGTATGTACATAGTATTATTTACTCTTTCATAATTGTGGCGGCTTTATTAGTAGTCAGACCATCTTGTGAGGAAGGCTAAGTAGTTAAGTATTTTCTCAATAGTTAAAGACCGTATCAAATTTCCTATGATGCATAATTTAGAATGTTTGGGTATTTTTTAGTGACCGTACATCGTTGTGGATATTCCATGTCAATTTCGTGAATATTTGGTCTGGTTCTATCACCTGACTGCAGTTTGGCTTTTTCCTTCAACAGGTTGTATAGGCTTATTTTGTCCCTGCTTTCTCTTCGGAAAGAATGCAGAATTTCTGGGTTCTGGAACATTGATCGGTTCATGTGCGACCCATTTCATTCTGTGTGGACTCGTTACTACTGTCTGCTGCCTATTGACTGATGGCCTCTTGTTGGGTTTACCTGCATGCTTCGTTGCCTCTTACGCTTGCGGCTATCGCAGGGCTTTACGATCAAAGTATAATCTGCAGGTACGGCATGTAGCTCTAATTCATCCTATTATTGGTAACAAAAGACCTCCTATTTTTCGTTTGTCATTTTTTTCGTCAAATCACATGCAACTTGTTTTTCCTTCTTGATTAGAACTTGAAATACTTTTTAGCCACATGCTACGGTGATATATCTAAAAGCCTGTATATACGATGCTAATAACAAGGTTTTTGCCATGTTTCTTGCTCCATTGTGCAGGAAGCGCCATGCGGAGACTTTGTTACGCATCTATTCTGTCATCTGTGTGCTAATTGTCAAGAATACAGGGAGATCCGAGAAAGATCGGCATCCAGTCCTGACCTTAACCTTGCTGTTGTTATAGCTCCACCTGTTCAAAGGATGGAATCAGTCTCAGGGAACAATGCCACTGCCTAGCGCATAGACAATTCTAATGAGCAAGATTGAGCATTTTGGCTCGAATCTTTTATCATGAAGGCTTTTACGCATATTTTTCACCTTTTGTTTCTCCGACTTATCTTAATGTTAATGTTATACTGGTCTGGCCTGTGTGTACCCAAATGTTACCCTATTAGCGGGTCCCTTTATTGGATAGCTGACTCTCAGGGCTTCTTTACCGTACTTTTTTTTTTTTTTTTTTTGGGGGTTGATATCTCACCAAAAATATGAAATATAATCTCACAGAAAATTATTACAAAAGTTTCAACGGTAATTCTAATATTTACGCTTAGGTGATAACCGTTATCTTAGCCGTTCAATATATAAGAGATGATTGTGATCAATTGGGTAGTTGGGAAAAAAAAAAAAAAAAAAAAAAAAAAGAAATTTATGAACATACGTATTAAGCTCATTATATATGATATGGATAGATAACTTGTTCTTGATATAGGTTTTTAAAGTGTTTTTTTATTTAAAGTAAAACTAAAATTTTTTCCCTAAGTTTTGAACCTCATTCCTGACTATTTTCATTCGAGATATATTTTTTTATCACTTTATTATTATTATTTTTTCCTGGTTGCTTCATGTGATGCATTTTCTTTCTTCTTTATTAACTCCGTGTAAGAAAAACTCTATTATGGAGGACAATATCAGAGGCAATTAGACAACAACGAAAACAACAAAGGGGCAAATCAAGAGAAGATATAATCACCAAAGGTCTTAAACCTAACCACCTGTTAAACACATGATTATCCAACCACCTATTAATTATTCACATTATTTTTTTAAACTAGTATTTAAGTAGGATAATCACCTATTAATTATTCACTATTTTTTTTAACTAGTACTTAAGTATGAGAGATAAAATAAATGTTCATCATCATTTGATTTTACGTTACTCGGAAAACTTAACACTTGTATTCGTGGGAAGAAATAAGAAATTCGAACATGATAAAATAAATATCGTAAAATATTTAATGAAACTCTTCCACCAATTCCTGCCTTGTCTCTTGGATGAAGAAATTTCTACGCTGCTCCAGCAACATTTAATTGCCTGTATGGGAGAGAAGTTCAAAGGAATAATTAGTGGCTTGTTGCATAAGTACATATATCTAATCTTTTTCTTCTTAAGGAATTATAATATCTTGCATTATGAATTTGATGGTTGTATGAAATTTTTATCTGTGTTAATGAAGGATGTATTGGTCGTCAATGGCATTTCTTTTTTTATTTTTTTATTTGTAAAAATATAAAAAATAAAGTTATAACAATGTAAAAAAGGAAATTAAAATCAAAAAGGAAAAAATTTCATTCCATCATTGAATCTGGATATTGATTCTAGAATTCATTTGTCCATTTTTTTAATTAAGGTTTAGTCTAAAATATTTTTAATTAATGTTTAGGTAAACCGTTTATTTAACCTGCTATTATAAGTCATCAAAAATATCACGTCTCAAATCTTCTGTCCAATTCTTGGTGTATTAAAAAGTGTCTAACCAATAATGTTATATCATGTTACTTTAAAAGTTTAAAATGCTTATAACTGATTTTTTGAATCTTAACATCTAACTTTATTCAATGATGCGTCAAATATAATTGGTTAAATATTATTTGGGACACTAAAATTGGACAGATGATGTGGGTTCCATCAAATATAATTAAAGCAACTAGTGAAAACTCTTATATATATATATATATATATTTGAACTTGAGAGTAGAGGTATTCGAACTCTAGACCTTTTGATGGACTCATGTGTGATATTACTGTTAAACTGTAATAACCTGAAATTTTGATGACTTGAGATTTCTTTAGATATAAGAAGAATCTATGTCTGAATCATGTATGTAGATATAAAGCTTATGATCTGAATTGAATATTAGTATATGTTTGAGTTCTCGTTTAACTAGTTACGGGACTCAATAATAGTTTGCTTAGTCAAGCATAAAGCCTTTGGAGAAAAGGACAGAATAGGAATTTATGATTTTTTATTCCGGTCAACGTTTGACCAGGTTGACCTAAGGTTTGACTGAGATGGTACTGCAGTATAATAAACCGTATGGAAATTATACTACAGAAAACTGTCATTACTGATGAATGAGCAAGATTAAGGTACCCTAGAAAAATCAAGCACATTATCTAAAGACGATAAGGGTGCTCTAAGTCATAAGAAAAATTTATATACAGCCCAGTTAAATGCAGATGAATTCTGGACTGTAGTCCAGTATGACAACACTATCTTTAGTAAAAAACAGTATTAATATTATTTAAGTTAGTAAGGAAATTGACTGCATAATTATATTAAGAGATTTTGGGAATTAAGTGGATAATTATGCATGAATTGGAAGCCAAGTGGCTCCACCAAAGCCGGCCACCTACAGGGACTAAAGTGCAAATATTTCGTACTTAGGGGCCAAAGTGTAATTTTCAGAAAAGTAAGTAATGATGGATAAGTATGTAATTATTGACTTAAGGAATTTATGAATATTCCTAACCAAGCCTCCAACTAGGTCAAAGATTAGTTACAAGCTCGGTTACATTGGAACAAGGAATTAAGTTAGAGATAAGTATGAAAATATTTTTGGTTGGTTCAAGCCAACACATGGCCGGTTGTCATTGGATGCTTGATGATATAAGCTTGATGATGTAAGCGAACACTTGCTTGGGAGCAAGAAACTTGGCCTCCAAGGCAACCTATCATGGCCGGCCACCTCAAGGGAGGTGTGAGCAAATATTTTTCTCTTAAGGGCTATCATGCAATTTTTAGATTAAAAATAAATCCAAAAATTAAATAATTATCACCTATAAATAGGTGATGGGGGGGTTCATTTGCTTCACTTTATGTGAAAATACCCCAAAACTATGCCAAAATCTCACCTCACTCTCTCTCCCCCTTAGAAAGCCAAACCCTAAGAAAAGAGGAAAAAAAAAAAAAAAAAGAGAGAAAGAGAAAGAAAGGAAAGTGGTGGTCGGAAATTTTGGAGGAACACCAAAGAGGAAATTCGGATTTGGTAGAAAGCAAGGGGGAAAAATTGGATCCAAACCTAGCACCAACTTCTTGTTGATTAAGGTAATCCTCCTTAGTTCCCTAAGCTTTTCAAAGTTAGTTTTAATTCAAGATTTATGTGTACTTTCAATGTTGGATTGTACGAGCATAAGCCCAATTTATTTTCTTATGCACTAGCTTAGATTGTAGGTTTGTGCTTGATTAGGAAGTAGGTGGTTTTGATTTATGTTGTTATGCATGATTTTGTTGATATGGTTGCATGATCCTAGGGTTTGCATGTATGTTTTTATGACGTTAGTTGTATGTCCCCATGTGCCTAAGAAGTTGTAGGTTATGCACGTTGATGAATGATGTATGGGATATGTGAACCAAATTCTAAACCCTAGTTTGGTGTAAGAACACCACAAGGGTTGCATGTGTATGCATGGATGTATGTCGATGAAAGTTTACGTTAGAAAGCGCTGCATGTTTGTCATAGGCTCACGGTTGCGACCGTTTGAGGTAGTGTGCGCATAGGATTTACGTAAAAATGGAATTAAGGTAAAACTGGACAGTCTACTAGAAAGGCAGTTTTGAGGCTCTTAGAGGCCGAATTTGGAGAAACTTAAAATATGAAAGTTGTAGAGAATGGAAATTCCTAGGGGCATCGTGGACAGTTTTCAAAAATAAGGCTCCAATGGTGTTTACAAAAATCCGAATCTGGTCATGCCCAGACTTTATGCACGGCTACGCAGGTTTAATAGGGAATAAGGTTAGGTTAAAGACAGAATTAGGTTCTGAGTAAAAACTGAAAGTTGCAGGACTCTTTGAGATCTACAACTTTCATGAAGAAAAAGTTTTCAAAATCCAAACCAATTTTTAAGTTAAAACAGATTTCGAAAAACTGTTCAGGGTTCAGAAAATTCTTGCACAGGATTTCTGAAAACAGTGCAAAAGCAGGAAATTCCTGCACATACACTGACAATCAAAGTTTATGGACTATTTTAAGCAGTTTTTAAAAGAGGGATTAAAATTTATCAAACAAGGGTAAAAATAAATA
>JAFMPE010113563.1:0-12406 GCA_024759925.1 Ficus religiosa | reverse complement strand
CCCTGTTCTTAACGTTGTTGGTGAGCAGGTATGATGAACTGTACATATTAGTAAAACTTTCTGTACTGATACTAGTCTTATGCATATTTTTAATCATGTGCCCGACCTATCATTTTCTGTAGTAATTATTATTATTATTATTATTTTTTTTTTTTTGGGGTCAAATCCTTAATTTATAGAAAACAAAGCCTACCCAGCATAGTGTTCGGGGACTCCGAGGACTGGGTTTGATACNCCCTGTTCTTAACGTTGTTGGTGAGCAGGTATGATGAACTGTACATATTAGTAAAACTTTCTGTACTGATACTAGTCATGTGCCCGACCTATCATTTTCTGTAGTAATTATTATTATTATTATTATTTTTTTTTTTTTGGGTCAAATCCTTAATTTATAGAAAACAAAGCCTACCCAGCATAGTGTTCGGGGACTCCGAGGACTGGGTTTGATACCTAATATTCTTGCTTGCCGCAGTACAAAGGTCTACTCTTCTACCGAGTTCCCAAATTTCGTTTGCTGGTTAAAGATTTTATGTGGCCGTTTCAGATTTTATTTTTATTTTTATTTTTTATTTCGTTTTTTGTAAACAGGCACTTGATGAGAATGTTAAGGCAAAGCTTGCTCAGTTTTGTCATGTGCCGGTATGAATAGCATCGTTAGACAATGCCTCGTGTTCTTTTCTTTCTTCTACCCAGAAATGCCATAATAAAAAAAGTAGACCTTTTTACAGGCTGAAAACATTCTCACTCTATATGATGTTCCGAACATTTGGCACATTCCCTTGCTATTAAGAGTAAGCAGTTATTTTTTATTATTATTTTTTTTTTCTATAATTGGTTGCCTTCACTTATTTGGCCTTGGGGTCTCTCTCTCTCTCTCTCTCTCTCTCTCTCTCTAGAAGAAACTCATTTTTTTTTGGTCTCTCTCTCCTGTCAAATTAGGATCAGAAGGCACATGAAGCGATCTTGAAAGGACTGAATCTTCTAGAGTATGTACTTCATGAATCTTTCCCTCTTTTTTTTTTTTTTTTGGTTGAATAATTGCTTAGTTATACTTGGGGTTTTGCCTGTGCCAATAACACTTATGATAACATTTATGACGATGGTTGCTGCAAGTGTTTATGCTTTGTTGGCCGAATTTTAACATGCAGTGTGGCAAGAGAGCCTGATTTGGATGAGTGGACCGCTAGAACAAAAATTTACGACTTGCTGCATGCTTCTGTACATTTCAAGACTTGCTTAGACTATTTTATTTTCTCCTATATCTGTGTCACCGGTCTCATGCTCTCAAGTGTCCTAAATTACAGGTTAGGATTGCTATGGTTGGAAAATACACTGGACTTTCAGATGCTTACCTATCTGTTTTGAAGGTTAATTTCTGTACCCTTATAATTATGCCTGTCTGTTTGGGAATCCAGATTCCAAACCGATGTGTCGTTCACTTGCTTAATTCATAGCTTTGAGGAAGAACTAGTGAGATACGATGCTAATGTCTTCCCTATTGTCCCAGGCACTTTTGCATGCTTCTGTTGCTTGCCGTCGGAAGCTTATCGTGGACTGGGTTGCCGCTGGTGACCTTGAAGATGCAACTGCTAAAGAGGTGAGAACTGATTTTAACTCGCTGTTGAGCGTATTATTTGGTTTTACAGATGTTGAATTTACCTTTCTCTGTTTCACTACTTACCTTTCTCTGTTTCACTACCTACAGGCCCCCGATGCCCATAAAGCTGCGTGGGATCTTTTGAAGGTGACTATTTTTTTTTAAGTACTATTGCTTTAACTGCATTATCGTTAACGTTTGTTTTTTGTCGTTTGTTACTGTCTTCAATTGATCCTATGGAAGGTCTTTGTTTCAGGGTGCTGATGGTGTTCTAGTTCCAGGAGGTTTTGGTGATAGAGGAGTGCAAGGGAAAATTCTTGCCGCAAAATATGCTCGAGAGAACAAAGTTCCGTACCTTGGAATATGCCTCGGCATGCAAATTGCTGTCATTGAGTTTGCACGATCTGTTCTTAATTTACCCGATGCCAACAGCACCGAGTTTGATCCCGCCACCAAAAATCCCTGTGTTATATTTATGCCAGAGGTGTGCAATATAATAATAAATTTATTTTTACCGAGTTAATTTATTTTTTAATATTCATTTCTTTTTATCTTATTAAGAGAGTTCCTGTTTGCCAAGCAGGGTTCCAAAACACATATGGGAGGAACCATGCGTTTGGGATCAAGGAGGACTTATTTCAAGGTTGCAGACTGCAAATCTGCAAAATTGTAAGGACAGATTTCGATAACAACTACATGAAAGATAGTATAAGTTAGAACCGATAAAAGCATGATTGTATTTTAACTCAATGTCATTATAAAAATTTGAAGTTACTTCATGAAATGTGGTTTGGGATTATGTTTTCAGGTATGGCAATGTAAGTTTCGTTGATGAACGACATCGGCACAGATACGAGGTGAAGTGTGTCCATTGTCTGCACGTATTCTACGATGAGATGATGCATTATTTGGTCTCGGTAGTTGATCAGTAATTAAAAGAAACTTTAATTGTGCAGGTCAATCCTGATATGGTATCACAACTTGAAAAGGCTGGTTTGTTGTTTGTTGGCAAAGATGAAACTGGCAGTCGAATGGAGGTAAGTATTTCACTTTATCTACCTAAATATTGTTGTGTATTTAGACCCAAGTGATTAGACAAAGGGTTCACTTCTTTGTTTATTTTTATGTTTGGCTTTATAAATTATACAGTAATAGTGCAATTGTCGGTATTTTATTTTTGTTGACAACAGATAATTGAGCTGCCTAATCATCCTTACTTTGTTGGTGCTCAATTCCATCCCGAGTTCAAATCAAGACCAGGCAAACCTTCTGCATTGTTCTTAGGTATGTTTTTTTTTTTTTTTTACCCTCCTCGTTGAGTTCTTGGTTGATTGTTTTTTTTTTTTTTTTTTTTTTTTGCCCTTTGATCTACTCATTTAAATCAAAGAATGTTATGGTCGTCACGAATATAAGATTTATTGATGTCCTCTATATGACTTTTCCATTAGTGATCACGATAATAGGTTATTTGATGTTTCCAAGTTAGTAATGTTAAAAGGAGTCCTCATCGATATCTTTATGATTATTCTCATTTGTTAATCTACGATTTTAAGGGCACAGTTCCTTGGTTTTATATTTCTTGTTTTCTTCGATGGATATTTAACTTGTGGATCAGACAAGTATTCTACCACCGATGAATTCAGAAGTTCAACAAATGTCGGTGAATTCATATCCAAAATCCACTGTCATGTTACAGGACTTATTGCAGCGGCATGCGGGAACTTGGCCATGGTTCTTCCGAGCAATGGCCATGTCAACAAGTCACATAGCAATGGAATAAGCAACGGGCACTCGACACCAAAAACCTACCAAAACGGAAATGTTTTTAAGTCTTCCAAGGGGTCGGTAAATGGTGTGTATAGCAATGGGAATGGAAATAGCAATGGGGTGCACCGGTGAGAGTTGAAGCCGCCCCACGGTGTTTTCATTGTTTTTGGTGGAATGGCTTTGTGGTAGGCTCGGTCGCCTTTCGGTTATGTGTGTACAGCTTTCGAGTATTGGTAGGACGGTGTCAGCTCTCAAGGACTTGTCTTCGTGACGAAGATGGATTTTGCTTTGAAGGGCTCAGCTTGATTTTCCGGAGAAGATAGATATGGCTCTCCTCTAAGTGGGAAAAAGTCTGCTTCTTTGGGACCCCTCAAGTCTTCTCGTCTTTTCTTCTTTTTTTTTTCAACTTTACTACCTGTACTTGCTAAAATACGTGACATGACGATGTTTTGGCCATTTGCCGTGGTGGAAGAGACCTTTTGTTTTCAGTTCTTTATATGTTTTAAAAGAATAATTGTTTTTTTTTTTTTAATTTTCCTTTTTCTTTATAGAGAATAAAAATGTTTTGTTCCCCATATCAACTACTAATACGGTAATACTAAAGCCTAAAATGAGTATTATTGACTGAAAAACGCAATATGCTCATATTGTAGTCACTCTGTCTCTGTTACTCATTTTATCCTGAACAAGGACGATACTCATTATGGTCACGTTCAAAGATGGAAGATATTAATATTTGGTGTTAATAATGGTATTGTTATTTTATAGAAAATTCAGAAAAAATTGTTGATATCAATGGAAATAGAGAAAAAATAATTATGAAAATTTGCTTTGACGTTTTATAATCTTATAAACATTAAATGCAGAACTACATTTAAATTTCTTACGAGACCCTAACATGATTTAGATGTCATTTTAATTTAAGCAATATTGGTGTTATAATATATTCCTTAAATTGAATTAAATATAGTTGTGAACGGGAAATTAATACACCATTTTCCAAGTCCTGGTTGTGGTTACCAACATAATTCGCCAAACTTTTTCAGGTTACACAACCATAGAGATAGAGAAACAGATGTGTGTGCAAATAAGCAGAGTTCAAAGAAAAGTCAACAAAATATTGTTATCCAAGTAAAAGACTCAACTCGGTGACCATAGGTAAATTAAAATCCTACATGTGGTTTGAAAAAAGGATACTATTAAACATCACAAGCCAGCGAATCGAGTGTATAAAAGGCCCTTTCCAGATATACCTGATCATACTTGGCATTCATTATCCCGCTACGAAGAGCAAATTGTTGCCTTTTACACAAGACTCGCACCAAATAATGCCAACTGGTTAATTCGGCAGCAACAACTACGGACTCGACAAATTATACGCACCGTCACGGTTGATGGTTTCAATGCTCCAATTTCTTTGATTGCTGTCATGGTCGATTGTGGAAATACGTAATGTTCTTTTGTGGTAGTCATACAGAGTTCGCCTGTGGCCAACACTGATGTATGTTATACCGGCCTTTCCGATCTGCCGATACAAATGAGCCTGCCAATAAAAGCAGAACTGTCAAATCCCGAAAATCCTTTTTACCGGTTCTATTGTTAGAGTAGGAGGGGTTACGTAAAACAAATGAATTCAAAACAACTTAGCAGAGTGAAACGGTAATGTATTTCATGTTCTTTTAGTTCATTATAGCATAGTCAAACAACTTGCGTTATGTCAAATTTAGATCGAGTGAATACCTCGTTGGATTCGTCCAAAGCACTAGTAGCTTCATCCAGAAGAACCAACTTTGGCTTCGTAAGTAACAGACGTGCAAAAGCAAGGCGTTGCTGCTCCCCCAGGGACAAAACACTAGACCACTCGTATGTTAAATCCAGACTACCAAGACGAGGCAACAGATGACCGAGACGAACATCCTCCAAGACCTGAATTATATCTTCTGTTGACGGCTTACCACGTTTTGAAGTTGCATCGTCTGAGTTTGGCTCCCGCAGCAAGAAAGGCAGTGAATCTGCAACATAAATTACAGTACAAATTATTTGGGAATAAAGTACGACAGAAAATATTCATGTAAAGCATTTTACTAAACTTAAATTGGATGCGAAATAATTGTTTGTACCATCTGACGTGGGAATTGCATCATCAGACCATGTAGGATAAAGCAATTGTTGGCGAAGTGTTCCCAAAACCATATATGGTCTTTGTGGAAGGAAGAAGACACTTTTATAATTTCTAGTTGGGGACTGTTCATGTTTTCCATCAGAATCACGAGCAGTTTCAGCATCAACAACACCTGGATCTGAAGAAATGGGCGGATGGAGATCTCCATCTTCCACACAAAATGTTACTTTTCCTCTTCCAGTACTCCAGAGACCAGCCATAGCTCTTAACAAAGAAGTTTTACCACTCCCACTCGGTCCAGTCACCTGTTGACACAATCACGTTAATGTAAATTTTTCACTTTTCTAATTTTATGTCGTTGAGCTAAAAAATGACGGACAATTTACTAACCAGCAGATGCTCCTTGTGGTTGACTACCAAGGATAAGTCTCTAACCAATGTAGAATTACTGCCTGGTGTCCTTACGGTTAAATTCTCGACATTCAGTAACTTATGGCTCTTGCCTACTGGCACAGATCCATTTGACTCCAGCTCAGGTGAGCCACCAGAACTAGAATATTCAATACGAATCTCCTCTAAGGGTTCGGAAAGACTTTTAGTGCTGCTGCTGCTTTCCAGAACATCCTCAAATTCGCCTTCATACATTAGGGGAAACCAATTTATGACAAATTAAATTTTGAAATGTTTGAAATCACCAATTAGCATTCTGATAATTTGACATCTTCTATTTGAAGAATGTTGGCAGTTAAGCTAGCTTTAAAAATCAACATTTTCAAAGATGTCTGAAGAGCTAGTGATTAAAAATTGGAGGGGAAAAAAAGATGAGAGAGAGATCAGACTACAATACCTAGTCGATCGATTATGGCAGAAAACGCGCTGATAGATTGTATTTGAAATACGACGAGGGAAAAATCTCCAAGGATGTGATTGAAAGCAGATGCCGACTGGTTAATTACACCAAACTCAATTTTTCCAGAGAAATACATTGGAGCAACTACAGCAGCAGGAAGAATTTGAATGAGGTAGCGATAACCACTGGTGAAAAACTCAAGATTTCGAGAAGCTATTAGCAATTTCTGCAAAGAAAAACAAATAGTAATTCAGACAACTTGTCAGGTGGAAATGTAATAGCTAGACTATGATGAATTTTAATGATAAAATCCACCAAACACAACTACAAACCATTCTAGAAATAACGATAATAACAGTACTAGCCAATAAGAAAATTCAAACGAGCTCCAAAGATTGAATGAAAGGCTGACTGCACTAAGCCAATATCATATAATTTCATCGCCTGCAATAGCGTACTTGTTAAAACTATATAGCACATAACCCTTATTACACTTCAAGTTTTAAACTAGTGCAAATTTACGATAGCTAACCTCTAAGTTCTTTAATGAAACGTAAATGTAGGCAAGAATATTGGACGCAAATGCTTAGAAAGTGTACAAATGCATCAACGGAAAACTTAAAAAAGGAGAAGAAAACAACAAAATATGAAAACTGTTCATACAGTTAAATTATCGAAAGCACTCTTGAACCGTTGCAGCAGAAGACGCATTTCACTTGCTTCGCCACCATAGAAAGCTATAGATTCGGCATTTTCTCGGACGCGCACAAGTCCATAGCGAAAATCAGCCTCTTTCTTCTCTTGCAAGAAGTTTAGAGTCACCAATTCCTGAAACCACAGTCAAAGGGTAATATCTGTGTCTCTCTGATATCATATCTGTATCATGTAGTAGAACAAAGGTTAAGAAATTACCCTTCCAAGAAAGACACTTATAGCTGTCCCACCAATGGAATATACAAGTAGAACAACAAACAGTGGAGGGTAGATACCAAACAAGATGTTACTGAATGAAATCAAATCCACTGCAGCATTGAACAGAGTCAAAGAGAATGAAAGGGCAGTTCCCGTGAAAGAACTTAGATCGTCAACAATCCTTTGGTCTGGGTTATCGATAAATGATTGTGATTGAATTTTATAGAATGTCCGATTCTTCAAATAGCGCTCCATATAATATTTGGTCATCCAAGACCTCCATCTGAGAGAGAGTGTTTCTCTTGCATAATCTCGCAACACAAAAACCTGTGGAACATTGAATAAGGGAACTAATATATGAGTAACATAGATTAAGATCTGCGAGCAAAAGTCACTGCAAATATGCTATGTTTAGTTCCTGTGTTCTGGCTATTGTTTTACGTAAACAAGTAGCCTTTGTTGGGTCAAAGCTGGGTTTGAATGCTTTGCGGGCCATGTTCAGGTATTTGGGTTAATTGAAGAGGAAATTGTTTCCTTCTACAAGGATGGAATCATGGAGAGAAAATACAGAAGGCAGAGGAATACCTAATGTGAAAATGCAGCAATTTGTGTGCTCACCGGAATTCCACCAGCGAATGCTCCCAGGTAGTACAGCAGTTGCTTGGCAAATTGTTCTTGGTCCTTGTCTTTAGCGTAATACAAATTATTCAGACAAAGCAAGTCAGTAAACATCATTGAAGATAATCCCAAAATAAGCAACTGTACAAAATATATGGATCAAGCGACAAGCAATATAAGCACATCAGTGCTTGTTTGGTAGGAGGGAAAAGAGGAAGGAATGGCGGCGAAGGGTTTAGTGAAAGAATTTTTTGGCCCATGGTTGTTAGGTAGGAGAGAGAAGAATTTTCTTATCCTTCAAAAAATCTCAATTTTAATCTCTCCCAACAATATCGAGGGATTAGAGGAGAGAATCCATGCCAAACACTATGAAGAGAAAGGTTATCCCATTCCTTTCCATTTTCGTCACCTAAGCCATACACCTTCCTTTCCTTCCTATTTTCTTTCGCTCTACATAGCCTTAGAGAAGGAACTGAATTTTCCTTCTTAATGATGTGTTCAGAAATGACATTCCTCAATTGAGAAGAGAAATGGCATTTCGCTTGTGACATTATAATAAATTTTTGGTAAATAACTGGAAGGGAAACATGGGTAAATGGTCTCTGTCTTTTTTTTTTTTTTTTTAAACTACTAGCCGAAGTTTTGTAAAATTATGAAAATTACTATTTTCTAAAATATATATATGTTGAAAAAATGTCAATCAGTTATGGATTTATAGATCATAATTAATACTAACATCAATGTGTATTTTTTCATAGTCAATCACTAATTAACAATCATTTTCCTAAATAAAAAGAAAATTATCAACTACTTATTTAAATAAGTGTCTACAAGAAAACTTGCCTATAACTCGAAAACCATAACATTATTGCTAAAAACAAACAAACAAATGAATAAAAACTCATAAATTGTAATGTCATATTAGCGAATGAATGAAATTGAATTGAAGGAAAGAGTGAGAGAAAGAGAGAAACTGACTGGCTAGGGCATTGTAGAAATCCCGTCCGAGGAAATTGAATCCGACGCCGATACCAGTAGTCCCAAGAGTCAAAGCGAAGACAGCCGCGAGCTGCAACCTCGCTTGATTCTTATCATCGGAGAACCAGTACGGAGCCGCCACTTTCCAGAACCGCCGCACCAGCGTCTGCAGATCCGGAACCTTCCTCTGCAGCTCCTGCCCAAAATCCTCGACATTTTATCACTTTCCAAACAGCAAAAACAACAAAGGAAAACACCAACGCATAAGAAAGAACAAACCTGATCAGGCGCCGGCGGCGATGGCGGCGTTTCTGCAGCTTCCGTCGGGGCTGTGGCATGGCATGAAGCTGTTCTCCGACGAAGCCTGAGACTAGTTGTGGCATTCGAAGAAGCTGCCATTGTTAGGAAGCTTCGAGTACGGTGGTGATGGGGATGATGATGGCTGTGGAAGTTGGGACTATAAAACGCCCAATAGATTTGTGATTGTGCTGCCATTATTTTGCGTTCCGAGCTCTGCTTTTTCCTGTGTATCCTTTTTCAAAGTGTACTTTTGTTTATTCTGCACTTTTCTCTGTTTTTCTTTTTCCACGTCTATATTGTAGAATAGGAAAGCAATCGCATGGGATAATTGGGTAATGTGTACAAACTACAGATGGTAGGGAAGGACAGATGTGGCGTGTGCGTATGACTATTAATATTAATTAAACTATGAACCACCAGATTGGCAGATTCCGTCTCTCACTTCTCTCTCTTCGGAGTGGTTGTTTCTTGTAAGACTCACAACTCCTCTCCAACGCTATCTGCAAATAAACGCCCCCATCGATCCCAGTTATGCCACGTGTCCACTCATAATTAGATTAAAACAGTCACAAATTTTGGACCGTCTCTACTGTCCTGTTTATACAAGTTACTCCACTGCAGAGCACACTTCCAACGCCGCTTTTTGTAATTTTATTTATAATGGGATATTATAAAAATAAGATGATTCTAATAGAATATTTTTAAACATGTGTTTGGTAAATGTGTTTGAACTGTGTTTTTTTGGATTAGATTTGACTTGAATTATTTTATGTTTGGTGCATGGGTTTAAATAAACGAAGCAATACTTGAAATGTCTGTTAAAAAAAAAAATTAATATAGAACTTATTTTATTCATTTCTAAATTCTATGTAGGTTTTTTAAAATATTCATCCCATTTGAACTTATATATGAAAAGTTATGGACGTTTTAAATTTGAGTTACAAAATTTATAATACTAAACTGTGAATAATTAAAATTGTAAAAAAAAAAAAAAGGATTGCATTTATTACAACTGGTACACCAAACATAAACTAAGTGATACTTAAGGTTTGAATTGTAAAACTTGGGTTTGAATTGATTTTACGTTTATTGAGGCGTTTGAATTACTGGAGTTAAAAAATGTAAAAACTTGAAATGTGTTGCAAAAAAAAAATCAATATAAAACTTGTTTCATTCATTCCAAAATTCTATGCAATTTATTAAAAAAAATATCTCATTTGGACTTATATATGCAAAGTTTTGAACTTTTAAAGTTTGAGTTACAAAACTGTGTGAATAGTGGAGTTGAGGAAAAATGACAAAAATTTGATTGTAATTTTAAAGTTTAGATTGTGATATCAAACATCCCCTTATTCTTTCGAGAAGTTTCTCATGAGGCACTGTCAGACTGTCGGATAGAAAAGTTCTCCCCTTCTCTTTATCTATCTCTCTCTTTATAGGGGATTGTACCACACTTATACCCAAGTTGTGTCGGTCTCCTGCGTAGGTTGTACCACTAGACAGGAGACAATTCCCTTCTTCTTTAAATCAATATTTCATCTGTACAAAAAATATTATGTTAGAAGATTCTTAAGGGATTTAGAGGTGAATAGTCTTTTTTTTTTAAGAAGTTTTTTAATAAATGGCTAAAGTTTTTAAAAATTAATTAAAAACCCATTTTAGAAAAATGATCAATCAATTTTCTTAAATGATTAATCATTGATTGATCACATAATATTATTAATTTGGTAAATCACGGTCAATCATTGATTGACCATAACTTTAATTATCAATTTTCAAGTCAATCACTGAGTGATCATAGTCAATCATTGATTAACCAAATCTTTTATAACAAAATGGCAAACGGCCATTCTATTTAAAAATAATAATAATAATAAGTCCAGTCATCTATTAGATTAGGCAACTAAAGTAGGCCACCCAGTCTAATTTTCCAATTCTAAATAGGAAGTTACATGTAAAATTAATTAGTTATTACAAGTTTTAATAGAAAGTGTTTGTCCACCATATACATGACGTTTATATATATATATATAGAGAGAGAGTAATGAATTGTTAAAAATAAAGATTAATTATTCACCAAAAAAAAAAATCATGAATAACATAAGAGTAATTGGCTTAAATAGTCCCTAAACTATTTTAAAGATGAAGGTTTGAACTCTTCAAATGTTGGTCATTATAATCATTTTCCGTCCAAATCTGTTAAATTTCTAACGGAACGAGACATGTGCAAAGCATGTGATCTAATGTATGAGAGTATTTTAGTAATTTAATTATAATTAATTTAACAAAAATTAAAAAAATCATAAAAAAAAAAACTCTCCTTTCTATCTATCCTCACTCTTTTCCCTAGTTTTCTCTTCATTTCTCAAAACTTGCGATCGGTGACGGAAAAGGTGTGGGCGTGAGTTTGGCGAGGGTTGCAGAGAACGGAGCGTGCGAGAAACCATATCAACAGGGGGTGGGGGCGAGAACCCTGACCGAGGGGGAAGGGCCGCAACAAACCAGGTTGGGGGGTGGGGGGCGGGGGGCGAGGGCAACTGAGATCCGAACTTAGGGGACGGGGTTGGGGGCGCCAAAAACCCAGATTGTTTAGGGTGGCAACAGCCGAAGATTGAGGCTGTTGAAAACCCATATCGTTGGGTTGAGGGTTGGAGGGGGGGCAGAGAGGGGTATTTTAGTCTTTTTACTACAAAAGATAATTTATGCAAAATTCCGTTAGAAATTTAACGGAATTTGATGGAAATGGCTGTAATGGCCACGGAAATAGGAGTTTAGGGTCATCTCGACCAAAAAAAAAAAAAGAACATGTACCAAACCGTCACCTTTAAAAGAGTTCAGGGACTAGTTAGACTAAATCACTCATAACATAATTACAGGTCATAGTTTTAATTATTTTTCAGTTTGTCTAACTCTTCTTCTTTTTTTTCCCCTCCAACTTGAGAGTAAGGGAATTCAAAATTTCCATCTTTTAATAAAAGTAAAATATGAAATTAATGCTAGACGGTACATATAACCATTTTGTCTAGTTGTTTTTAGAAACTATAAATATATTCCTTATTGGAAAAATTACACTTTTTCCCCTCGAGTTTTAGACCTTGTCACAAAATGCCTCCGGAACTTTAATTTGTAACATTCTTGCTCCCTAAACTTTAGAAAAGTTTGTTAATTATCCCCCTCAATTAAATTTTTAAAGAAAAATTACATTTAACACTCATTGGAAGCATCAGTTAGGGGTTTTAAATATGAAACTATGAAATGACAC
>JAFMPE010113545.1:0-12172 GCA_024759925.1 Ficus religiosa | reverse complement strand
GATTTATAAAATAATGGGGATTATAAAAATAATGAAAATATGAGTTATTGTAAATTTAGGAGATTAGACAAAAAAAAATTATTGAATATTAATTATTGAATAATGAGAATTGAGAAATTGGAAATGAGAGAATATAGAGAAAGAAATTAGAGGAAAAGATATTGAAATGAGAGAAGAATGAAGATCAGAAGATGTGTGTGGGAAAAAATGAAATGAAAGGGTATTTATGGAATGGCAGGCCGAATGGGAATGTGATTATGAGAATGAAAAAAAAAAAAAAAAGTTAAAGGTTCCAAATGGCTATAAAATAGCCGTTGGTCCCAGCCTCCCACACTCCTTGAGCCCAAAATATAGCCGTTGCTGCAGCTTGCAGTCACTGCCTCACTGGAGTGTTTGACTGTTTGGACAAAAAGTCCAAAACCAAAACAGGCAAACGGTTATTTTTTCAGTCGTTGGGAGGAGAGGAGAGGACTTGGCCTCTAACTCAGGAGTTGGGAGTAGTTGCATTTGCAGCCTTGCAGGCTGTGGCTAACCACTGCCCACTGCCACTGGCGCCTGGGCCAGTGGGCCTAGTTGGCAGATTGGCAATTTGGCAGCAGCTGGCCACCTGCTGCCGCTGCTATGCAGCCTATGCTAGCTACTAGCTACACTTTTTTTTTTAAATATAATAATATAATATTAAAATTTAATATATATAATTTTTTAAATAAAAATAATATATAAAAATTATTTTTTAATTTTTATTTTATTATATATATTTTTTAAATTTTTTTATTTTTTTAATAACGGGTCGGCCGGCTAAAATGTTCCCCGGCCCGGTCGGGCCTAAAAGGAAAACCCAGCCCGCCTCTTATTATAGGGCCGGGCTTTTGAATGCGGGCTGGATCGAGCCACCGACCGGGCCGAAATTACGGGCCATGGGCCGGCCCGTTTGGCTCGGTCCAAATTCCTACCTCTAGAGATGAAGAATGATTCATTCTTCTATAGAGGCATACTGTACTTTTGTAAAAATTCAGAATGAGTGTTGGCACATGAGTATTGTACTAGCTTTTCTTTGATCTCTTGATAAGGATCCAGGTGCAATTGGAAGTAGTTTGGAATAGATTCCCTTGTAGTAAAATACTACTTATAGGCCAAACCATGAGGGAGGATTTTCAATCCTGACTTCTTCATGTACAGATCAAAACTTATAATTAAATCTTTTCCAGGTAATTTGGATCTACTAATCTGATGGACTATGGAACATCCTGGGAAAACTTGTAATTTAATAGGCTTACTAATTAGTTTTGTACAGAAGACTTCTCCATTTGCGGCATGGAAGAACTGCTTCTTCTTCTTCTAGTGTGCTGGAGAAAGGATGTTTAGATTCATGATAGAATAGGACGCACCTGTGTCAAAGAAAGCAGCAACCTTGATGGGGCTGGCATATTTGAGGGGGATAATCTTCATCTTGATGATTGGGACTTTCTAGGCTATGTTGACAACATTCATTTGGAAGACTTCTTCCGTGTCTGGTTCAGAGTCTAAATCTAATTGACTAGTCTCAATATTAAAGTCTGAAAGTTGGAGTGCACAGAGAGTCTGATCGTTGATTTCTTCATCAGCGGAGAATATGGATTCCACCTCATCATCGGGAGTGAAATTCTAGTGACTTCTCTGATATGAGAGCAATCATCTTCTGTGACTTGAATCAGGGATAATTCTTCATGAAGTGGTTTTTGTTGCCATAGATAAAAAGTTGTGTTGATTTCTTCTTTCCAAGATTTCTTCTTTTGTGGAGAAACTTTCATGATCCTTTATTCTTGGAAAAGAACTTGTTTCTTCTGAAACTTCTCTTTTTTCTGAACTTTTTATACCTGTGTCGTGGCTTGACAGAGCATGAAGCACACGTACATCCTAAAGTAGGATTAAAGGGACACTTGGTGTAAAGTTCTTTGTTGATGCAGACTTTATCCAGATTCTTTGTCTGCTTTATATATTCTTGGAGAAATTTGTTCTGAGAGCACATCTTTTCTAGCACTTTGAAAACAAGCTGGCATAATTCTCCAAATGTAGTGCCTGTGATGGTCTTGTTGGTGGTAGAGAGTAGTCTGAATGTTTCTTCCTCCAGTAGATCTAGGATAGAAGATAGAAATGCCTGCTTAAGATTGGGATCATTCAGTCTTCCAATGAGATAGAAGCGGCGTGACATCTTTTGGAAATGAACTTCTAGGTCCTTTTTGTCTATTGAGCAACACCGCATCTTGAAGAATTTTGAACGAGATTGTTCAGTGATCTAAGCCTCTTGTCCGCAGAACTCTATGTACAAGTGGTCTAAAGCTATTTCAACTGATTCTGTCTGGAGGAACATAAGTTGCCTGTGTTCTTCCAGACTCATCTACCAATCCTATAAAATTCCTACAAATCTTGAAACAAATTGAAGCAAGATATGGCGGGATTGAGCATTAGGCTTTTGAACCTCAAGAATAAGCCAAGCTTTAAACTCTTGAAATATATCTCTCCATTTAGAAGGAGGGATATCATCGAGAGTAAAAGTCTAGACTTTTCCATTAGGAGCTGTTGATGTTGATGTCGTAGGCTGAGGCTGATCCACCGTTTCATCTTGTACTTCTACTAGTTCTGTCACTGTAGGTTCTTGTTGAGTAGAGGGCTCCTGAGCCATCAAGTGAGGCTGAGGGGGAGTTGGTTCTTCTATTGGAATATCTTCAGAAACATCAAAAGACCAATCATCATTTTCTTCATGGATACTTTCTTCATCTGAAGAAATATCAAGTTGTTGGAGCTGAACTTGTGGCAGCTACTCCTCACAATGGTCTTGAATCATCTTAGTGAGAGGATTCTGGAAGGATTCTTTTTGCACCATCATTTGGGAAGAAGTTGGTGGCTTATCCGGATGAGGTTGTAGTTCTTGGACCTTTTGTTTTCCTTTCTGTTTTCTGAGGAGATCATCTCGGTCAAGAAGTTTTTTGAGCTGCAAAACATAATCTTCTTTATGAGGGATCATTGTTAGTGGTTGTTCTTCTCTGGGAATGGTAGCAAATCACCATGGGATTGTATTTGGCGATGATAATCCTGTTTGAGCTTGTGTCTAGAAAACAGTTAACTGTGTTTTCAGATACTTCATTTTTGCATCTTTTTCTACAAATAATTTATTTGAAAAAGAACTAGTATTTACAAGTCTGATGAGCTCCAGATGAGTTTTCTGAATTTGTGATTCAAGTCTTTCCAGGAGAGTCTGTGATTTTATCATTCCAATATTGGAATGATCAATCTTAGATTTTACTTGGGAAATCTTGTGGTCAATCTTCTGAATGACCTTATTCTGGGCAATTAGATTCTTTGATTGCTAATTCAGAACTACCTCTGTAGGGATAACCTTTTTGGTTGTGCCATCGGGTTCAACAGCTTTTGAGTTGTACACCTTTGGCTGTTGGGTCTCCATACCATCAAGAGAGGTGGTTGGTTAGAGTGGAGGAAAGTCTTCATCGTAAGAGACCAAGGACATCATGTGAAATTGAGGAAAAGCCATCAGTGGTACCGAATTGTAGGAGGCTGGAAATTGTTGCCCCTATTTGTGCATGTATTTTTAGGCCTGTTTGTAATAGGGTAAAACAAGATGAGCTTTTGGTGGGGACCTTGGAGGTGGAGGAAACCTTCTGGTATGGTCATCCTGGTCATCATCCCAACCAATAGGAATTATCGGTTTGGTGGTTCTCGGAGGTGGGGTATATTTGACTATATAGTCAAATTTTCCCGAGGGTCATCCAAGAATACCAATGTTCTTATGGCCATCTTGTAGCTATTGTTTGAGCCGTCGGCCCAAGCTGATCTTCTTAGGGTGGACTTGAGAATCATCCCACTGGGAATCCTTTATGCAGTCCGGGTAGAAACACACATCCCAATAACAGTGACCTATTCGAGATTTGTGAGCATAATGGGATGTGCCGTCAGACTTGAAAGAAAGGATTTATGCCTGTTCAGAGGTGATTGGAGTCATCATGTACTGACTCAGGAAGATACTATTAGGAGCTTCTTCGGGTTTCTTGAAGGTGATCAAGGTTGATCCATCCTTCTGGGTGGTACACGTTGCGTCAGAAGATTGGACTGCAACATGGGATTGATGAAGCTTCTCGTAGTTTGTCACCCATGAATCTGAAGAAGTTTCTTTAATTCTTCAATGGGGATCTGTTTGGCGATCTGGGTACACATTGGAGCATTCTAGGAATTTACAGTAATCATCAGGGTTTCAGTGGTGCCTGGAAGAGTGAGATCTAGGGCATGGTTCTGAACTCTGTATACCATCTAGTAATGGAGAGTTGTAGAAATGGAATCTTATACAGATCCATGTCTATACCCGTGATTTGTAGTTGAACTTTGAGGGTGTTCAGAAGACAAGAATCTTGGAGGGACATATAGAAGTTAGGGAATATCGTTGGAATGACTGTTCCTACATTCAGGGTAGTCTGTACGGTTGCGAAAACTACAACCCTATATCTTATGTGTCTGGAGTCCAGTCGTGCAAGTCGAGCGCAAACTGGAACTCCTTTTCTCCCATGAAAAGTGAGGGCTAGTCGGATAGCACCAAAGTGGAGATGAGTGAATCCTTGTGTCTGCCACTGAGTTGGATATTCTGGAGGGATCTCCAGAGACACAAAATGTTCTTGGGTGGTAGCTAGAAGGTTACATTGGCTAAATTTAGTGGACTGGATGTATTATTTCACATTTCTGAAGGTATGTTTTATGAGTTGCCTGAAGGATTTGGTAAGGGGATTAACAGGTTTAGAAAAAGCATGGTAAGGGTTTATAAGTGGAAGATCTTTGGAGGTGACTTTTTGGTCATCAGAGACATAATTTATCTCATTTAGGTAATCTAACTTAGAAATAGAGGATTTTCGAAGGGAAGCAGAAGGGGTTAAACAAAAGGAGCTGGAGTAGGCTGTATGAAAGTGTTTGAGGACGATGTAGATGTTTCAGTGTTTGAGTTATCCATAGAGGGTGAGGACGATATACTTCTCATAGTGTGTATATCTTATTATAATACTATACAAGCATTTTCCAGGCTCTGATACCAATAGGGGACGCCTAGTATAATTAATAAAAAAATAACCTCGAATAGCCCAGGTAACTTCTGTTCCTCCAAACAGAATTAGTTGAAAGAGCTTTAGACCACCTATGCATAGAGTTCTGTGAACAAGAGGCTTAGATCATTGAACAAGCTCGTTCAGAATTCTTCAAGATGTGGTGTTGCTCAATAAACAAAAAGGACCTAGGAGTTCATTTCCAAAAGATGTCACACCACTTCTATCTTATTGGAGGACTGAATGATCCCAATCTTAAACAGGCATTTTTGTCTTCTATCCCATATCCACGGGGAGAAGAAACATTCAGACTACTCTCTACCACCAACAAGACGATCACAAACACTACATTTAGTGAAGTACGCTAGCTTGTTTTCAAAGCACTAGAAAAGATGTGCTCTCATAACAAATTTCTCCAAGAATATATAAAGCAGACAAAGAATCTAGATAAAGTCTGCTCAAGCTATTGTAGTTTTATTCAGTTCTTTCAATTTTATATTTATTTATAAGATTTCTATAATAGGATATAAGGAAAAAAAATTGTTAATTTAAAATTTTAAACCATCTAATTAGTCTGATTAAAAAGAAGTACGATAGAATCATGAAGTTTGATGGAACTGACTTTATTTATCGGTAGTTTTTAGGTCCACTTTCATTTTTAGTTTTCGAATTCTAAAAGTTCTCAAAATCAGTCATTTAATAATTAATTTGTCTTGTACTTGTTTTACCTTGAAAATTGTTAAAAATTTAGTTGTAATTACTGCATAGAGAACAAATGTGTCTTGATCACATTAATTCTATCATTTGTATCTTCGAAGGAATGATTATTACAAAACAAGATGACAGTTCAAAAGCCACTAGGACTAGTCTAGTGGTGAGGATGGGGTAGGTTAAGAGCTTAAAATGTCTTGACCTCAGGTTTGAATCTGGACAGATATATATTATTAGTAATAGAGTAATAGTGGGGTTATAGGAACACATAAGTGCATACGAGCCAAAAAAAAAAAAAAAAGTTAACCGTTCGAAAAATGGTTCTAAAGTTTCTTGCCCTATGTTTGGATGACATATCCAATTTCTAGAATTGAAAACTTTATGCAAAAAAAGTATTTGTCTTACTTTTTCCATCATTTTCTCATTTTGAAAAAAGAAAAAAAAAAAAAAACTATCTCACTTTAAACTTATTTTGTATAGTACTTTTTTGGAAAAAGAAAAGAAATCTTTTTGAAATTTTTTCATAATGTACTATTCCGAACAACAGTTTTTAAAATTTTTTACACATCCAAACACCATCTTATGTCAAAATGAAAATACTCCTATTTAAAATAAGAAAATGAATACATGATCCAAATAGAGCCCAAATATTTGAAGTTGGTTGACTTTCAATAACATAATACACAATTGAGGTTAGGTGATTTAAACACTATAATTTTTTTTATATATAGAATTGTATATGAAATTATCACAATATTATACATGTAATCATTGACATTTGTTAAATTTGATGATAAATCTATCACTAAATTATTTTCATTGAAGTATTAAGTTTGGATCACATGTCCATTTTTAACCAGAAACATTTTCTTATTTTAAATGAGAAAGTCTTTTTGATTTAAGAATAAGCTAGTTTTTCAATGTGTAAAAAATTTTCTTCTTGAAAAAAAAGGTTGTTTGAAATGCGAAATAGTATTGGGAACAGTTAATTGTAAGAATACTTTTTTAAAAATCATTTTCTTTTTTTAAAAAGGTAGTGAATAAAATAAGTTTGAAAGTAATGTAATTTTTTATTTTTCTTAAAATGAGAAAATGATTTAAAAAAAAAAGTTGGTTAAAATTTTTTTTTCAAAAACTTTTCAATTTCTCAAATTGGACAGGTATTCAAAACATGGGTTATAGAATTTGATAAGACACGTAAATTTGGAACTTCAACTTTCAAAAAAAAAAAAAATGGAACTTCATTTTGGAGATGCATAAAGACTCTTCTGTGTTGTCCTCTATTTTACAATTGAGTGAGTTTGTGAAATAACCTTTTAACTTTCTTTAATTTGCAAAATGACTTTTAAAAAAATTTAGTTAGCAAAATGACTTTTTAAAAAATAATATAAAAAATAAAGATATTAATATAAGGTTAAAAAAAACAAAAAATTCCAAAAAAAAAAGAAAATCCAAATATGATTTCTTTCTTGAGAGTGAACTGAAGTAAGCAGCAGGAGGGAAAGTTCTGCATGGTTCGTGAAGGCGTGCAAGGAGGGAATGAGGCATTTATGTGAGAGAGAAACGCTAACATTCACTCCATTCCGGTAACAATAGCACACCCAAAGTTCTACGATCAAGAGCTTTGAAGAAGGAAAAAAAAAAGGATAAATAAGATTTTTGAAAAAATGCTTTGCAAGGTTAATAAAATGGCTAGATGTTGTTTGTAAGGTAGTTTTTTAGGATTATATGTAAATGTATATGTTTATTTAGCCTAAAAATAATTTTTTTCATAAAATAAAACGAATTTGGGGATTGCCATTGATGTAGATAAAGGTTGAAGATGACTCAGACGGAACGACCGTCATTTGTTCCAAACGACCATGCGGAAAAATGATGATTGTTCTTAGTTGTTTTGATAGTTCTTGTAATTTTTTATGGCTAGATGTTGTTTGTAAAGTAGTTTTAGAGGGTTATATGTAAATGTATATGTATATTTAGCCTAAAAATCAATTTTCTTTCATAAAATAAAATGAATTTGGGGTTTTCCATTGATGTAGATGAAGGTTGAAGATGACTCAGATAGAACGACCGTCATTTGTTCCGAACGACCATGTGCAAAAATGACGGTTATTCCTGGTCGTTCCAATAATTCTTGTAATTTTTTATGGCTAGATGTTATTTGTAAAGTAGTTTTAGAGGATTATATGTAAATGTATATGTTTATTTAGCATAAAAATCAAGTATTTTTTTTATAAAATAAAATGAATTTGGAGATTGCCATTGTTGTAGATGAAGGTTGAAGATAACTCAGACGGAACGACCGTCATTTGTTCCGAACGACCATGTGGAAAAATGATGGTTGTTCCTAGTTATTCCGATAGTTCTTGTAATTTTTTCTAGCTAGATGTTGTTTATAAGGTAGTTTTGGAGGATTATATGTAAATGCATATATTTATTTAGCCTAAAAATCAATTATTTTTTCATAAAATAAAATGAATTTGGGGATTGCCATTGCTGTAGATGAAGGTTTAAGATGACTCAAACAGAACGACCGTCATTTGTTCCGAATGACTATGTGGAAAAATGATGATTGTTCCTGGTCGTTCCAACAGTTCTTGCAATTTTTTATAACAGTTCTTGCAATTTTTTATAACAGTTCTTGTAATTTTTAATATTTATAGTATGGAATAATAACGAACGTTCCTACATGATTCTTGTTTTATTTTTTTATTTTTATTTTTATTTTTTTGTGTTGATTGATGTTAAATTTATAGTTATATTCTTTATATTGTTTGTTAATTGATAATCTCAAAATCCATTATAGGTATGAGTCAGATCTACATTCTCGTTGAGTATAATGGAAAGTGGGAAAATGTGGATTGTGGATTTTGGAGGTGGATTCGAGTTGGTATGAGCAAAGGCTTTGTGGTTGATAGGAGTATCAACTTTTTGGAATTGGAAGAGACAATCTATGACAGAACAAGTATTGACCGAAGTAAGTATGCAATTAAGATAACACATAAACCTGTTGGTGACATATTTGGTGACACTGCTACACCAACTCTTATTTCCAATGATTCAGATATTATAGATCTTATGTTTTTGTATAAATAAAAACAAGGAATGACTCTACATGTTATAATCAAAGAAAAATGTGATAAAGGAAAAGCAATATATGTTCGTGGTTATGATGATTTGAACAGTAATGGTGGTGATGCATTGGGCTTCCATGATGACTATTTTAGGTGTCGAATCAATGAAGAAATCCCATTTGTTGCAAGGTTTATTTCAACTGAATTACTTGGTAGTTATGAGCATCCCCTGCAGATTTGTGCAACTAGTCCACCAATCAATGGAAAGATCACTAGCTTCAGTCAAACTCTAATCATCGGTCCCAATCCAACACTAGAAGAGACAGTGCATGAGGAAGTAGCTAATGAAAATGGTGGTGTAGATAAAACAGGTGATGATGTACCCAAAGGAGGTGATGAGGTGCGTAAAGGATGTGATGGTGTACCCAAAAAAGATGATGGTGTACCCGAAGGAGGTGATGGTCCACATGAGAGAGTTCATCATAGTCGTTATCAACATTTAGAATTTGAAAAGGTAAGATTTGTTCCACTAATAAGTTCTGATAACGGCAGAAATGATGGTTCGGATTTAATGGTGGGTAAACATTTTGATAGCAAAGAAGAATTGAATACGAAGCTAAACCTCGTCACCATTAATGGAAAGTTTAAAATGAAGGTCAAGAAGTCAACCAAGTCATTGAAGGAAGTTGTGTGTGTAGATGAACCAAATTGCATGTGGCAGGTGCGAGTTACAAAAATGCCAGGTTCGAATTTTTTTGTCATTCGACAATATAATGGTATCCACACTTGTTTGTTGATGAATTGATCGATCAATCACAAACAGGCATCCAGTCATGTAATTGGAGCTCACATGAAAGGACACTTCATCGATTGTAAGCAACCACCCAATCCAAAAGTTCTTATGGGATTCATGAGTCAGAAACTGAAGGTTCAAGTAAGTTATTGGAAGGTATGGAAAGGAAGGCAATTTGCTCAAAATTTGATCAGAGGGACGCCACAACACAGTTTTGCCATGCTCCCGTCGTATTGTTACATGCTCAAATAGGTTAGTAAGGGTACAATTACGCACATTGAAGTTGATTCGGAGAATAAGTTCAAGTTTTTTTTTTTTTTTTTTATGGCTTTAGGAGTAGCTATACGGGGTTTTAAGAACATGAGAAAAGTTATTGGCATAGATGGAGCTTGGATCAAAATTAAATATAAAGGGGTGTTGATGGTTGTTGCCATACAAGATAGTGAGTATCATAGTTGTAACGACCCGCCTAGCACAGGCCGTTGCTGTACATACATGCTTACTTATCTTCTCGTACTTACTTACATACTTAACGAAAAACAGCAGAAAATTTTTTTTTTATACAGACATAAAAACGTGCAACGTATAAACGTGTCTTTATTAAGGCTATTTAACATAAAATAAATACGTAAGGAACAAAACGCGTAGCGGCTTGATCTCCCACATTTCACAGTTTGTCTCGCCACGCCCTTCCATCTTGTATCAACCATTGCTGATAGGTTGCTTACCTACAGCATAGACGTAAGACAATGAACTTTCGCTCAGCAAGTACAACTTACTATACCGCGACATAGCAACGTATCCTATCATACACCTTGTAACTTAACTTATCATGGCATATCACATCTTATCATAACTTAACTTGTCATAAAATAACATCTCATTTTATTCCTTAACATAGCATCGCATAATATATGCATGATCCATTTATGCTCGTATTATGCTTTCTTATTCATTCTTAATTTACTTTCATTACTTATCTTACTTATGGGCCCCTTACTTGAGTGTACGTACCGGACGCGCAATTATGGAGTGGTTGGGGCGGCCAGTCCATTTCCAACTCAAACCATAGTCCAACCCGACCTACGAGCGGGTCGGTACGACACAGGCAACTTGCTTGCCTTCTTACTTTCCTTTCATCATGTCATTCTTAAACTTGTTCTTATCATATAAATTAGTGAACATACCTCGTGATGTCACTCTTTCATAACTTATGTCTTATTCATAACATCATGTGTTATGGTATGCATCATGAACTTAGCTCATCATACTTCATAACTTAGCATACAACATAGAAGCAACATGGCATACCATACAACATAACATAGCATTAACATAGCATAGCAACAACATGGTATAGCCACAACATAGCATAGCAACATCGCACAATAAGTCATACATCCCTAGCATACATCTAACATACTTAGGCAAGTACCATATCAAAACCTATGCTGTAAGTGGAGTTATACTTACCTCTCTTGCTATGTCTCACGTAATGCTGCTCCTCTTCTGGGTACAGCTGCAGGTTTCCTCCTGCTTGATGAAGGACATAGGTAAGGGTCTAATTAGTACTGTGGAATGTTGGTGACCTAACCAACATGCCTACATAATCCTAGTTGTATGTCCCCAATACTAGATGTCTTACTTGGTTACAAATAGTAACCCTATTGTTTAAGAACAACCAAACATGGATTATTTCTTAAGAGGTTACGTTGGATAACCTTATGTGCTAAACCTTCATACATACTGTTAGGGTTAGGTTACCTTCCTAATCTTGGGCTTTATCTTTGTTCATAAACCATTGGGTTACTTCCATTAACCCTAAATCTCAGCCCAATTTATTAACCTTGATATCTTTTAGGGTTATCTTGAATAACCCTTAAGGTCAAATATTGTCAAACTCTTGGTCAACCAAAGTCAACTTTTGGTTAACTAAGGTCAACCTATATGGGTCAAACTTGATCTTTAGGCTTAGTCATAGTATCTCGGATGTAACTTCCGGTTACCACCCGTAATCGTCTTTCTTACCAAATTTTGATTTACAAATCCATTTTTCCATTTCTTTGGAAACTTTGGTAAATTAACTTCAAAAATCTTTTACTTAACTTACAAAAATTCATATTCTTGAAATAGATTTTTATAAAAATCATTTAGGGCTGAAAACTGCCATTGGAACAGTTTCCATAGTCAAAACAGTGATTTTGGGGAAATATACAATTTTTCTGAACTGTTTTTAGAAAATCCTGTGCAGGAATTTCTTGTTCTCTGCACAGTCTTTATAAAACTGTATCAGTTTAAAAATCCATTCTGATTTTGAAAAAATTATCTTCATAAAAGTTCTAGCTATCAAAAAATCCTAAAACTTTCATGTTTTACAAAAAATTCAATTCGGACTCTAACAGGTTCATATTGCCGTTTGAACTCACCTGGTCGTGCAACAAATCCTGGGCACGGATCAGGCTCGGATTTTTGTGAAAACGAAGGCCATTGGAGCCTTATTTTGGAAATCCGTTTGC
>JAFMPE010113529.1:0-12172 GCA_024759925.1 Ficus religiosa | reverse complement strand
AACCTTATACAGTGTTGGGGGTACGGATAGATCTTAAATTAGGGAAGTCGATTTTAGAGTTAAGAGATAGATTAGAGGGAAAAAAAAAAAAAAAGGAGTCCAGGAGACGTACGATTTTTTCTTGTAATCTTCTTTTCCATTACATTACAGTAGAATTGTGTGATACCCCAAAGTATTAATCTTGGCCTAAACTCCGTACATGCACTTTAAGTCGAAATAACAAAAATTTTTACAAACAATCAGTAATTGGTATATTTTAAGCATTTTTTCAAAAGAAATGTTTGAAATTTTGTTAAATTCGATAAATGATTTTTTTAATTGTTCAATCAATGGTCAATTATTGATTAATCAATATCAATATTTGTTTTTACTGATTGATAACATATTGATTATCATCATCCACTAATTGTTTGAATGAGTCTATCGACATTTTAAAGACAATCCGACATTTTTCTAAGTAAAGAAAAGTTCAATAAATTTTTTTAAATAAATACTTATACGAAACTGTCTGTCTATCAAAATTTTCATAACTGAAACACGTTAACCAGGAAGAGCGTGTCAATTATTGAAGTATCGCACTACACGTTAAAGATCAAATTATAAGATGATTATGAAAACGGTTAGCGGCTATATATAATAATATGATAATTACTTTTCATTATCTAATTGCATAATAATATTGTTGGTGGTGGTTGCTTAGTAGTTGTCTCGTAAGCCATAAGGTAATAATGTGTAGGGCCTAGATTAAATACAATGTCTTCCAACATAAATATTTGCACCAGAATACATATTGGACAATATATATATATATATATATAATTTTTTTGGTAGAAACGCCAATACATATATATATATATATATATTATATGGGGTTTAATTTCTTTCTTTAAATTTGCCTAATTCAACCATATCTCCAAAAGATAACGAGACATTAAAAATAATGAACGGAAATCTCTTGTCTTCTTTCTTTAAGTTACGTGATCATGTGATGCTCACGTCTTGATTTCCATCAAAAATTTAACGTCTGTTAAATTATTAAAGTAAATAGTATATTTAAAGTATATAAATTATTTACCTAGTAGATAAGTTATAATTTAGTTATTCCTAATATGGGAATATCAATTCATAAATATACTATTTACATTAAGTCGTAAATATATATCATTTACTTTCTTTTTTTTTTTTTTAACTTTCATTATATATTATTCACCTCTTTCTCTATAAATCTAGTTGACTTTTTTTAACTTTCATTATATATTATTCACCTCTTTCTCTATAAATCTAGTTGACATTCAAGGAGGACTCCCCCCCCCCCCCCCCCCCCCCGCGGCTAAATAAGTTTTTGTTGAATTGAACCAACCAAGATGTTGTTCCCAACTAATTTAAGGATATCTTTAACTTATTATGAAAGAGCCAATACCTCATAAATAGTATTTTTAGTTATTACTCTCAAGTTGTCACGTGACAGTCCCATCATCGTCACATGACAGTCCCATCATCCATTAAGTTGATGAGTCATGAATTGTCACGGGAGGTTTTATTTATTTTTATTTATTTTATTTGTCTATTTTACACGCACGAAACACGTACTATATATCTCTCTAATTAACTCTAAAAGGCCGGTGGAATTCATCTTTGAATCTACTACAAAAGTTTAGGTCTCAAATCTTAAGACTCTCTATCTGTATAAGGTTTTGCTTCCTTAGAGGAAGGGTACTCAATATAATCACTCAAGCTACTTGCCCTATACCTCTTGGGATTTTTTATCTCTGTGAAGAAGCTCTAGAGCCGGCTCAACCCTCTCGTCCATAGGCAAACTATGGAAGCTCCCAACAGAGACTCAACCACATTGAGAAATCCGAGCCACATTGTGAACCACACTCTTGTACAAGCCTTGCTGAGCACCTCTACATGGTTCCCAACAAGAACTATATATGAGGCCGTTTTCCATTGCCGGTGAGAGAGCTTCCACGAATGACGGTCCATCGGGTTGAGAATCTCGAGGCCCGGCATGCTTTCGACAAGGATGCTGATGATGCTGTCGTCTGTGTGGGATGAGATCCCTACTATGTTGTTGTTGGTTGATGAAGGGCATTGTGGATAGCTATTGATGGCCATGATTTGCATTCCTTGCTCAATGCTTTCCCTCAAGTGGGTTTGGACTTAAGCCTCGGCTCTCCATTATGGCTCCCATTATAGTGATGCTTGCTTGTTTCACTTCTGTTGCATATTTTCCTTAATTTTCTCTATCAAATACATCGAAGTTTTGTTCTTAAAACCAATGGAAGATAAGTACTCTAATTGAAACTAATATTTTATTTTTCGCTTGAAACTAATATTTGATTAGATTATTTAGGGTGGCATTGGCTAGGTCATATTTATATAAATATATATTTATATGTATGGAGAAAAACTAATTAGTAGTCCTCTGTGTATGCAATTTCTTATTGACTTATTTTAAAATTAAACGACAACGAAATCTGTTGCGATCTAATAATTTTTCATTCTTATTGTGGTAAGCGAGCTTCAATTTTATGTTGCGTTTTGCCAATCATTAGAAAACGATTTCAGAAATTACTGAGACACATGAGAGACCTTATGAACTAAGTATCGTGCAAAGATGGCCGGGGCTCGTAGAAACAAATGTTAAAAGGTATCAATAATATTGAATATCATATATTTTATTTTAAAATTATAACATATATGTCTTTTTTTTTTCTTTTTTTTATTTATTTAATATTTAACGTACATAGCAGTTTTTAAAATATTTGAAGTTAATATTCAAATAATACTTATGATAAATAAATTTTCATAATTAAAGTATTTATTGTTACGTTGATATGTAATTCATCTAAAATATTTTAAAATATGCTATTTACTCTTTTTCTTTTTTTTTTTGTTAGTTTAAAAAATGCTAATTTATTTTGTGGACCGAGTAATGCCACGCACCCAGCCAAAAAGTGGTTTGGACCAGCCCAAATTGTCCTAGCTCAACCCAACTTGTAAAACGTCCTAATAATCCAACTGTCCAATGGAGGGAGACTAGGGGGAACATCCCATCGAAAATTAAATAAGGAAAAGCACATCTTAAAGTGACTGAATTTTATTGTCTCCCAACTTTTTAACGATAAGTGAATTTCTCTACTTTAATTGGTAAATAAAAGTTTGTATGTAAATAGTAGTATCTCATCAATTAAAAAATATAACTCAAACTGCCATATGGACTTAAGGTATTATATTCTGGGTTCAGTATGAAATTACAGTTATATTATGTTTTATCGGTTTTAAAGATATACTGTGATACTGATATTGAAACAATAAGTAAATATATATATTTAATGTATATATATGTGTGATGTGTGTATATATAGCTGAAGTCTGCTGGTTTGTGGGGCCACCAATCAACGTAATCTTGTAAAAGATAACGCGTAAAGCTTCATGAACTCCCTAGATAAAACACCTCCTTCACTGGCACTATGGCTCTGAATAGTGGAATATCTCACTGGCCTATACACATCTCCAGACGAAAATACCTTCTTCTCCTCAATTGGCAGATCAAAGAAACTTCTCCGAGACGAGCCAATATCGTCTGCAATTGCCCCCCTGCTTACGCCATGATTGGTGATCTACAAGCAACACCAACTAGGTCAAGTTACCAACATTTCTACTACATAAAATTATTCGGAGATTTCAACAGTAGTCTCTAAGAAAATGTATTATCTGTAGAATTATATTTTTTAGTTGTTACATCTATGTCGGAAACTATTTGTTGATCCTTTTTTTTTTGGACAAATCTAACGATTAGAAACGCATGTACTATCAGTATGAGGTCCTACCATAGAAACGTACTTAAAAAAAGCATATTTCTTTGCAAGCTTGGCGAAGTTTCTCGACAGCTATGAGCCGTGTGTGGGAGTTGGGGCTAACCAGGACATTGAGATTGAAAGAGGGAAATTCTGAAGATTGTAGAGTTGAAACACACGCAATTTCTTCTCTCCCTCCATGACAAGATCAGTACAGATCTTCAAGTCTGAGGGAGTGAGAACTACTAATGTTATGTGTATGTGTATGCCTTATTCGTCACACGTTTTTAAAGTATCTACTAAAGACAAAGGAGTAAGGACACCTCGGTATTTAAAAAAAAAAAAAGGAAATATTTTTTTTCTTGAAGGAAAATCTGACAATTTTATTCCAAACCGATGATATCAGTTTTAACAAATGAGCCTAGGAATTTGGATAATACATCAAGCTAGACAAGAGAACAAAAATTAAACAACGCTAACCTAGCAAGAAAGTGGGCTATTAAATTTCCTTCACGAGATCCATAGCAAACAAAAACACTTCCTACTCACAAATAAGAATCGCGAATGTCATCAATGACATTTGCTTCAACAGAACATTGAACCGGGGAGTAAACTGCTTTAAAAACATTAAGGGGGTGTTTGGTGAATGAGTTTAGTTTAAGATTTTTTAAGTTTTAATAGTAATTTTTGTTGACTTTTCAGAAAAGATAAAACAACTTTTTTAAAAAAGACAAAAAATTTTTTCATAAAAGACAAAAACCATGATGAAAAAATACAGTTTAGTTTAAAATGAGATGTAATGCCAAACATCTCCTAAGAACATCCGTTTCAATGATTCACTTTGAGAATCCATGTGATAAAACTAACTACGCACCTTCCTTCACTGCCAAGCATTCGCCTACGTGAGAAAGCAAAGAGACAACAGGACAGGAATGCACACCAAAGACAGCCGCCCCAAACAAACTACTAGCAATAGGAAGGGAAAATAAAAAATAAAAAATAAAAAAAATAAAAAAAAAAGAAGAGGAAAAGAGGAGGAAAAAAAGGATTTTATATAGAGTTCTTTGGAGAAATGAAACAAGCTAAAGACTGGTTTACTAGCGCTTTTGTTTTAGATATAAAAATAAAAATAATTTTTTTTTAAATAACATTAAGTTCGAAGATAAATTTATGTTTTGTTGTACTTTTAAAAATATTGATTTAAATATTAAAAAAATTGAAATTATTTTTGGATATATTTATGAAAATATATCTATTTTATAAGTCCTAAAAAATGAAAAGAGAAAAGGAAAAATAACACCAGAGCATTTTTATTTCCTTAACAAAAGATAAAAAATAATTTTTTCCTTTTCAATTTTTGTATTCATTCACGTAAACAAAAACGATTTCAAAAATGATCTCAAAAAAGATTCCCTCGGTAATCATAAAAATCATTCCAAAAATGATTTCAAACAGGACCTTTTTTTTTATTTTTTTTATTTTTTTATTATTTTATTTTTACCACCAATTATGTAATTTTAACTTGATTATCGAAATACATACGCCCAGGAAAAATCTAGTCCAAGATAGCCGTTTCATCACAACCACATATGTTTCTATGGCTGATGAGCCAACTATGGCTTTCTTTGTCTCTCTTGAAACACCAGAAACTTTGCTTTGATTCTGCAGGAAACATCCTGAGCAGCCATGGCAGGAGCTTCTCTGTCCACAGTCTTTGTGAACCCACCTCACTCGCTTCACCATTCGAGAGCCAGAGCTCATCCAAAGAACCAATGGCGTCATGTCAAAACCACTTCCCTATCAACCATCAGAGCTCAATCCGGTGGTCGGAAAGAGGACATCGTTATCGTCGGAGCGGGAATCGCCGGCCTCGCCACCGCGGTGTCTCTCCACAGGTTGGATCAGCACACATTATTTTTTTGGAATTGTAGTAAGTTTTTAGGAGAAGATTTTTATGTTTCAATGATTTTCAGGCTTGGCCTTCGGTCACTAGTGCTTGAGCAAGCAGAGTCGCTTCGGACCGGTGGAACCTCACTCACCCTTTTCAAGAATGGATGGCGGGTTTTGGATGCGATCGGAGTTGGGAATGAGCTCAGAAGCCAATTTCTTGAAATTCAAGGGTATATTTTATGTTTGCTTTTTTCCCTTTGTATTTTTTGGCTAAACTTCTTGTAATTCAGAACTTTTCGGAAATTTGGTAAACTAACATGGTCTCAGAGCACGATCATGTGCCAGTTATGTCTTCGAAATTTTTTTTTTTAATGGAATTTGAGTTTGTCATCGTGCATACTATTTTTCGTTATTATTATTATTTTTTTAAAATCTGAACCGGTGCATGGTATCAGCGGAGCAGGATGGTGGTAAATTCGGAAGATGGAAGGGAGCTGCGCTCGTTCAAGTTCAAAGATGAAGATGAAAGGTACTAAACTAGTTGTCTGCCTCAAGCTTTTGAGTAAATTAAGCTATTTTGGTTTCTCACACTCAAGGGTCTGTTTGACACCCCGTTTTTTCACCAACTAGTCAAGCTTTTTTCTGCATTGTTTTCTTTTACAAAAATTTGAGTTTATTGTTTGAACTGTCGGTTTGAACCTATGATCCAAACGGGGATTTTGTCTTCTCACTCTTTGATAAAACTTGAATGGGACAGCCAAGAAGTGCGGGCCGTGGAGAGGAGAGTGTTACTAGAGACTCTTGCCAACCAGCTGCCACCGGATTCTGTTCTCTTCAATTCGAAATTGACAAATATCAGTAAAAGTGGAAATGGAGAAACTCTGTTGGAACTGGTGGATGGAACTCAGTTATCCGCAAAGGTTATACTTAATCCACTGTCTAGTTTCTTATCTAACATTTTATATAAATAATGAAAGAAAGCAACTAACATCAAGAGAAACTTTAACATCCCCGCACCGTCTAGTAACTCTCAATTTTTAGAAGCTCAAACCTTGTTTTCAAAAATGTCGGATAATTGCTGAGAAACAGCAAAATCTATTTAGAGAAACAGGCCTTCTGGTTAGGAGACACAAACTGAAACAATAAAACTACTTGGTGAACTAAAATGTGGTCAACCATTGAACATATTTTACAGCTGTTTATAAATCATTTACCTTTCTGTGGATTAAAAACAGATTGTAATTGGTTGTGATGGGATCCGATCTCCAATAGCCAAGTGGATGGGATTCGCTGATCCTAAGTATGTCGGGCATTGTGCTTTCCGAGGCCTCGGATATTATCCAGATGGACAGCCATTTGACCCCAAAGTGAATTATATATATGGAAGAGGGATAAGAGCAGGGTGTGTTCCCGTTTCTCCTACAAGAGTCTACTGGTTTGTCTGCTTCAACCGCGCATCACCAGGTCTATTCTCAGGCATCCTGTGCATTAGGTTTTTGAAATTTCCGTGCCGTCCTAACAAAGGGTTCTTTCTATTGTAGGTCCGAAGATTAGTGACCCGTCTGAACTGAAGAAGCAAGCTAAAGAGCTAGTCAGAAATTGGCCTACCAATCTACTGAACATCATTGATCAAACCCCAGATGACACTATCATCCGAACGCCCCTTGTTGACCGATGGCTGTGGCCTGCCATCAGCCCCCCGGCATCATCAGGAAGAGTAGTGCTGCTTGGAGACGCATGGCATCCAATGACTCCGAATCTGGGACAAGGGGCTTGCTGTGCTCTTGAAGATGCGGTTGTTCTGGCTAGAAAACTTGCAAATGCAGTCAAATCCAGATCAGCATCCGTTGAAGATGCTCTGAGCTCGTATGGGAGCGAAAGATGGCCCCGAATTTTTCCTCTCACCATACGTGCCAATCTTGTTGGATCGGCCCTGCAATGGGATAATCCGGTTGTGTGTTCTGTTAGGAACAATGTCGTCATCCCCAACCTAGTTAGGCTTGGACCACTCTTGGAGCATACAAATTTTGATTGTCAGCCCCTATAGACAGCGAAGGGATTCAAGTTTAGGACAAAGTTGTTGTAAAAATGGTTTTTAAACCATTTTGAGGTCCAAATTTGAGTGGGACCCATGTAATAGAATTAATGGGTCTTGGTGGATTTGTGTTCTCCGTTGCGAGGAGATCGAAATCATATATTTATACACTCAAAATGGTATTCGGGTGAATAGGAAATTGATGCGCAAAGTGTGCCTATTGGAATAAGAATTTTATTGAAAAGTTTTGCTTCTATATGTGGCGTTCCACGTTACTTAGGTCTTGATGGACTTTATAAGGATTTGCACTTTTGGACTTGGGTAAGATTGTGAACCCAAGATTCTCTCTCACGCGCAGGGGGATGCAAATCACAGCTCCGGTGGGTTAGGGGCCCAATGTGTGCGCCCGCACGACGTGGGCAACGCGAATGTCAGTTCGTCGAGCTTGCTCCGCACGGGCTTTGTTTTGTAAAAAATTTTTTCTTTTCAACACAAATTCCGGATTTCAATTTTCAAAATATAAACAGTCATCTATTATAATTGTTCATATTCCAAAAGGTAAATGAGCAGCACTAATTGCATTGCATAATTTTCATTTTTGTAACAGCCATCCTTGAGCCTATAAAAGGAGGCCTCCACAAGCTTGAAATCACACAGTTGATACACACAAAATCTTAGAGCACAAGTTTTCTTTCTGTTGTTTTCTTGTTCTTGGTTTTCTCTTGTAGTGGTCAGGTTTTTGAATTTTGGTGATAGAGGGAAGACTTTGGTTTCAAGTTCGCCGGAAGCGGTTTTCCATCATGCTAGACTACTGTTGTTTGTTTGTCATTGTATCCTGGGAGACAGATGTCCGTTGAAGCCTCATGCACTTACCCAAGGAGGCGAATCTGTTTTAAGGAAAGCGTGACTCATGTGCCTCGACGATCTACTTTTTGTTTGGTTTCCTTCGAGTTAAAATTGAATTTTTGTGTAACAATTGTCTTAGATTACATTTAAATTCACTTGTTCGTTGTTTATGCTTTATATATATTTTTCATAACAAAAGTAACATTGATATAAGTGAAAAATTGAAAAGATGAACAGAAGTTTATATACAAATCTCATTTTCTGAGCGTAGTTCCACTGATCTGTTCTCGGAAGATACATGTCTTTGTTCTTGTTCTGCATAGACACCAGCATTCTCCATTGGAAGCTCAAAAAAGCCAGGATTTTGTTAGGCTTTCATCATATGACATGAAAATACAATGTAAAGCAAAATTTGGGTTTGACGGGATCTTTCTTGTATTCTCAAGCATAAATATGCCGTCTCTGTGACACCAACGAAATGACGGTTCCATACGAAGAGAAAAATATATGTAAACTTCATATCTAAATGTGACGATCAATTTGAACAAAATATGAAAGAAAATACAAGTACAAACACAGTCTCTCTTCAAAAAATCGAAGACAAAAAGGAAGAACAAAGAATATTGTGTAACATGGGTTGTATAAATAGTTGAAAAATCAGTCTAACATCTCATCTACGTATACCGGTCTGAGAAAGACCTCTTTAAATACAAGTCCTTCTGCGACAATTCCACGGTCTGTCATTCCGCGGTCTGTCAAGTCCTTTAATTTATCATCTCCACACAACGAGACGAGCTTCTGATCTAAGTACTCTCACGGACAATGTTGACGGCAAATATATCATGAATTTATGAACTTCGATTCTGACAGAAAACCGAACGGCAAATATTGATGAGAAAAGATTAACAAAATTATTTACGTAGTTTTTTGAATGAGAATGTTTTAATCAACAGATACCTTCTGTGAGTCGCTTTTTAGCATGGTAGACTATGAAGGGAAAAATTAAAAAATAATAATAATAATAAAATCTAACTAAAAGCGGATTTTAGCAAACGTCAGTCATCATTGAAATTCTTCAAGAATCACTTTTAGGAGCCGTAAAAGCAATCCTGTAGCAAAACAACTGATCAGATTTTACATAATCTGTCGCCTTTTTAAAAAAATTTAAAAACTTACAAGCTACTTTTCAGATTGTGCCATTTTCTTTGGTTTTTAATCATAAAAAAAGAAAAAAGAAAAAGAAAAATCACATCAAATCCAATCCAAGCGAGGAAATTCAGACCATTAAAACCAGGTACCTGGATTGGAGAAGAACCAGAGGACGAGGGCGCAGAGGAGGAGGAGGAGAGGGATGAGGTGGATGGCGTTGTGGGCGGATCTGAGGCGAGACTGCTCTCTCTTGGCGGCGGCAGAGAGCGGATTGTATGTCGGAAGGTCAAGCTGGTGGTGGTGGTGGTCAACGTCGTCGTCGACGAAGCTCCAAGACTGCGTCGACGGCGGAGAAGTTGCTGCCGCCGCCGCCAACGACGATGACGCGGAGATTCTAGAAGATCTCTTTTGCATCTTTGGATTCAGAGAGAGAGAGTTGAAACCGCTAGGATTCTTCGCTTTGCTTTCTTGCTCTATAGTGCGGCATCAATTGTCTCTTCTTTTGGAAAATGACTTCAGGGGTTATCGTGCTCCTACTAGTCTAGAAAATAATATTTAACTACTCTTAAAAGCTAGGACAAAAGCAAAAACGACAGTCACATGTAAACGACAAGAAAATAGGAAACGAAAATAAGTTGGAAACGACAACAAGTAGAAAACGACAACCAACCGACAACAAATTTTAAACCATGTAAAAGTAGAAAGCGATAATGACCTTCGTACGTGACAACGAAATAAAGCGCAGAGAGGACAATGATATAAGACAACTGTAAAGGTGAAAATCCACAATCACTGATTAAACGACAATGAATGAGAAAACGACGATAAAAGTTAACGACGTCAAAGTGAAACAACAATAACCTGAATCCAAAGAAAAGGCTGAGACGACAACAACAATGGAAAACTGTAAAAATTAAGAAACGACAATTACTTCAATAACAACAAAAAATTGAGAAACAAAACATTAACGAAAAACGACAATCAACGCAGAAACGACAGCACAGTGGAAAACATATTACTTTCAGCGACAGACACGAAAATGTAAATGAAGAAAACAGTTAGGGAAAACGACAACGACAAAATATAACTAAATGAAAAATGAAGCACCGACAATAAAGCTTAAAGAACAACCAAATGAAAAACCACAAAATGGTTAAACAACAACAGAGTAGAGAACCACAATAAACAACACCTAAATGAAGGATGATAATATATAAAGACGACTAAAGAAACCCGACAGCAAAGTTTAAAAAAACAAAAAAACAAAAAAAAATCGAAAACATGTGCCAAGGACGATCCCCTTTAAACAAAGATCAAATTTAAAACGGCAATAAAGTATATAAACGACCAAACCCGAGTGTTTTGCACTTCAATAAACGACAAAGCTGCCATTTAACTCAGTAAATTACAATAAAAACGACAACAAAATTAAAACCTAATCACATGAGATAAACGACAAATCCAGCGTTTTTTAAAAACTGTCTGTACATTTCTATACATTTATACACACGCACACATACATTGCTTCTCGGACCCTTCCCATTTAGCCACACCAAAATAAACACGGCTTTAATTCTAGAACTTGAGCCCCCGTGTTGGACCAGAGTCGGCAGGGAGGTTGAGCTTACGCGCTTGCAGGTGAAGTTGGGAGAGTTTGTCGTCGGTTTGTGGTTGTAAAGCTCAGCGCCCTTCGGTTCTCATGGTCCACAAACGTTTCCACGCGCTCTCCAGTCGATTGGGCCCCGATATTTTCTTTGATATTCTTTTTTTTGCCCTTTTAGATCTCGTGCACGGACACGTACGCCGGAATGATGAAGCAGCTACGAAACAACTGGCTTTTCTTCCACCAATTATATCGAGGGGCATATATTAACATCCCAATGTCTTTTTTTTATATTTATTTATTGATGTTTTAAATTATCCACCAATTAAAAATTTAAATATTTATTATTACTTGTTACATCCTTGCTATTTTTCAAAAAAAATCTATACAATTTAATTCTATTCTCATCATACAACTTTTTTATTAAAAAAAATCCCTGTTATTATTACCATTTCCCTATAATTTTTTTTAGTAGAAAAATCCCTACAATTTAATTCTACTCTCATCCTTTTAATGCTCACCAATTAATATCTAATTCCTATTTTTTTATGACAAAACTGCGGTAACGCCCCTTTTATATATTATATCGATAGAGCTCATTTTTAAATTGTTAAAATGTAATCAAACGTTTAAGATGTTGCTTCTGTATCATAATTATCATACATATTACCTCATATTATTATAGATAACAAATAAATTTTTTTTATAAAAACCACCCATTCCCTTCCCTAACACCGGCAATGGACCCCCTGACCAGATTCCCCCCCCCCCCCTGACACCAACGAGGCCAGGTGCCCCCCATCCCCGATGCCGACCAAACCCCCCTCCCCCTACGCTCAAACCCCC